>VXAX01004277.1:261699-309790 GCA_013399835.1 Leptocoma aspasia | reverse complement strand
AAAAAAAAAAAAAGCAGAAGCATTTTCTTAAAGTAAGACTTTCTTACTGACACTTGCCAGTGAGAACCGTACTCTCGCTGGCAGAAATCATGAATCACAGTTCTTGGAAAGCACTAGAAATGCACTTGTATCTTCCTCTACTCTTTCTCCTGGAAGAAGGCTTCTTTTATGGCTCTTACCAAATCAAATGGCAGTAACTGGTCAGGTGCAGACCATGGACGGTAGTCAGGCAAGCTGTAACTGGAAATCTAAAAACACACCACCAAAACCTAATAGTGAAACTGTGGGCTCAGACAACTGATGAAGCAGAAAGGGTGGGTGTGAGTTTCTAGCGCTGGCTGCCTGCTAACATCAATCCATTTCCTGCTCACCTTACTCACATGAGAAGCACTGCTGAGAACGGCTAAATCAATTGCGTAAGCAAAACAGCTTTTGGATCTCCTGCTTCTCTGCAGAGATCTCCTAAACTGAAAGAAGCTGGCTGACGATTTTGTGTGCAAAGGTGCTTTCTGCCATGTCTTACACATCTTACTCCTGTTTTCAAAAGTCTGTTCCTTCCCCTTCATGTAGCTTTCCCCATCTCACTCTCTCTTTTACGCCTCTGTCTGCTGAGTACGAGTGGAACAGCAACTTCTGGCCCCAAACTAAGCAATGTGCGAAAAACAGGTGCTTATACATGGTGTAAGCAACTAAATATGATATAAATACTTAAAGGTAAAAAACAGGATTCAGATCAGCGAGAGTAGACATATATTGCAATGACTACACAGGAAACATTAGTACACAGATCCAGCAAACACAGATGACTGATTGCATTTGGCCTTTTGCTTGGACTTGTTCCAGACATACAGCTACACACATTCAGCTCAGTATCTCAGTATGGAATCTTAAAAAGGTGCTGCAGAAATTGCAAAATTGGTGTCCAGTCTGATGCAATCTCTTCTAATCGTTTCCCACAGCCGTACATTGCAGTTCGTGTTTCCTGAGTCCCATGATCACGTCTCTCCTTCCCTTCCCCTTTTATCTTCATCTTGCTCCCCCTCACTTCCTTTTCCCATCCAACTCTTCTGCACCATTACCCTATCCCACTCTTCTCCCAGACGCATATTCATCAGCGAGTGTAAATCAGCATCGATGTCAATGGGAGCGAAGTCAGCTAAAAATCTGGCTGACAACACTTGTTTGAAATGCAGAAATTCAGTCTTGCACCCCGGCCTCCTGTTGTGAACGCTTTGCCCGTGTGTGCTGGAAGCCTGTGCTTGGCACAGCCCCTCCTCGCCACCTCACCCTGTTAAGGCACGAAGCATTCCCAGGGCGGTCTCTGATGGCAGGTAAGGTGCTGTGGCAAGAAGGACCCGACATCCCCACAAGGACAACTTCGTGTTGCTGTAACCCTGCTACTTCGAACAGCGATGAGTCAGGCTGCTGTTCTGCAGTGGCAGGGTGGCTACATCAGGTACTTTAAACTCTCACCTCTGCTCAGCACGGTGCCCAAGCTGCCAAGACTATTGCTGATAGTCTTCCCGTGATTTTCCAAGTCCCTAGCAGCCCACACACACGCGCATCAAACACTGATTGCAGGCTGGCAGTCTTGTCGTGTTAAGAAAACCATGGCTCAGGTCCAAGCTACAGTGTTTTTCTTTCTGTGGGATGATCAAAGGGCTCTAAACAAAGGCACGGAGAAGGTCTCCCAAACAAGTTTCTGCAGTGATCGCACTGAGGTTGCAGACAATGGGCAAAGTACAGTAAAGTCAGTGAAAGTGAGAAAGGACTGGCAGGGAACACGACCATTTCAGCTGACTGAGAAGCCGGTGAGCTAATGCAAAGGTGATTTACTTATGTGTAACTAGCCCCCTCTAATTTCTGATTAACTCAGTGACACGCCTCATCAAGAGAGTTCGAGCTAGCCTGTTTCGTTTCAATCTTTTAATCTCTTTTACCTTGTGACACTATTGTTCCAGTCTTCAGTCCCAGAGAGACACCACTCACTCCATCCATCCCCCTCCCCGCAGCCATTGTAAGAAGAGTGGTGGATCCAAGGGTGTTGGAAAAGCCTGCGGCATTGTTTTGCTGTCATGCAAACCTGGCTGCATTATCATTATTATCATAGACTGACATCTTTCTTTGCCTTTTCTGTTTTCCAAGACAAAAGAGCCAGCTGAGACTGGAACAAAGGAGAATACAGGGAAAAGGAGAGAATATGTCAAGCAAGAATAGTTTGGAAAGGGCCAAAAGTGGAAAAGGAAGTCTAATTCTAGCCTCATCCAGGGGAAAAAAGTTTTTTGAGAAATGTAAACAAATCAGGAAATCCTGGCACTTACTCCAGTTCCGATTTGGCGAAACACACCAGCCCTTTCCCTATGTATGAGCTGCTGTTTGTGAATGAAATCCAGATTAGGTTATTCATTGAGCCCTGCCAGTCTCACAGTTTCCAGGTTTCCTTTTGCTTATGGCATAGCTTAAACCTTAAAATAATAATAATAAAAAAACATATGCATGTTATTAACTCTCCATATTCAAATGGAAATACAATGCTATCATAAATCTCTATTCTTTTTTCTAATGTAAATTCCTCTCTTCAGCATGAAGCTGCAGGAAAGCCATTGTATCTGCACAATCTAAACTTGAAAGGGAATTTTTGTTAAACTAGTTATGATAGGGGAAACATGTTTTTCACTGAGTTGAAAGATTAAAGTTGGCCATAAAAAGGGGTGGAGGGGCTGGAGAAGGATTATTGGTTGCTCAACTAGTGATTAGATACAGGACTTCAAGGACAAATTAAGGAGCACAAAAAGAAAGATTTCTAAAGATAAGTGAAACCAGTTCCAATAATATAAAATAAAAGATGCTTGTTTATCATGGTTTTTAATCTCTCCCAGTTCTATTCTACCTCTATTAGTCTAATTAGACAAAGAGAGTGTAAACCCCAGAAGAGACAACTAATCTTTTGTAGACCTTGAAGTCTGCCCAGCATATCTGTCTCCCAACTTGCCCTTCTTTTGCCTGTCTCCCAGCATGGGTAATTTCCCTCTCTCTTGTGATTCCAGCTTAAACGGCTTCTTTGTAACATTTTTTTCTCCTCCTGATTTCGTTTTTGATTCCTTACAGAAATAGGTCTCTGGTTGCCAAAATTCCCTTTTTCCTGATTCAGAACAGTTTCTGGCTCATTAACGCTGCCTGTTTAGGGCAGGGAGGGGGAGCAGGGAGAAGAAAGGGGACTGAATGTGGTTGTTCTTATGTCAGGCAAGGTTTATCTGTGCTGCAGCAGGGGACTTTTGGGGGCTAAACTGAAGTGTACATCAGAAGCCATAAAAATAAAGGGTTTAAATGGTGAAACCTGCGTACTTTGCCCATGGAGACATGAGAAAAATAGTTTAATGAATGCCAAGTGGTAGCAACGATGAGCTCTCATTTGTCAGCACAATGAATTGCAGGGAAAAAGATCACCTCTACCCCGACTGATTTGGGACTTACGGGTGGCTTTGGCTGACGACTGAGGAAGCCAGGAACAATTTCAACCCTGCTCTAAGGTGGGCATGCATGGAAAGATGCAATTGAGATGTTCCTTCTGTGGCTTGCATGCTCTCAGTCAATTCCTTGTGAAATCCAAATGTCGGAAGAGCTGCTTGCATGGCTGGAGGCCTGGAGCAGTTCTTGTGTCCAGCAGGAGCCTTGATTGCATATTTAATTCTCTCATGAATGAGAGAAAAGCAGTGTTTGCACAGTCATCTCTTCTCCACAAAAATGATTGCATCTTCCACCAGATAATCAATGGTTGTGAGCCATCCTGAGCTAAAATCACAGTGAAAGCATGATGTCTTCATTTTTCTGTGATTTTACTGTAGTGTTTTGAGTGTCTTTTCCTTGTGGAAGATGGACTTGACTGGGATTTATAACTAAACTGGTGGTAAAACTAAAGTGGCAGTGTTTGATTTTGGCTTCTTGTTTTTTTCAGGTAGATGTTCTTTTTTAGAGATAAGAGCTAGAGCTCCATTTAAAAGTGACATGAGCCTAAAATAAAATTCTTCAAAGTTTCTTGAATTTTACTTTTCTGATAGTTTTTTTTCAAATACTTACATTTTCTTAGGACAAATATCTCTGTTGCCAAAAACTGGAAAATGTTGCTTCCCATTCAAGTTTCCCTAAATTAAAAACAAACAAACAAACAAACAAACAGCTATAATTTTATGTTCTCCATTGGTTTAAATCTGTTTCATTTCTTCATTTAAAGACTGACTACCGTTCAGAGCTCAGCACAAATTGGGGTTACAGCTGCTGCATCAGACACAGTCCTCCAGGCTGTGAGAAGCTGGTCCTTTCCGTGTAGTCTGACAAAAACCTGGTCCCACAAAGGCTGCAGCTGAAGGTGTGCTCTTCCCCATCTCTGAAGAGTGCTGCTCATGGCAAGTGGGAGATGGGAAAGAGTGGATGAAGGTGGGCTGAGACCAGGGAGGGCTCATTGCATGCCATCATGCTGGTGCCTGGAGTTCCCAGCTGATCTCCTGACTCCCAGCCATGCATGTCATGGGGACTGCCAATTAGATAAAGGAGAGTTTATTTAGGGTTATCATTTCAGGGACCATTTCTTGTAGGATTACTACTGCATTTCAGTAGGGGTAGGTGCCCGACTTCTTTCACATTAGCAGAATTGCAGGCTTTCCATCACCTGCAGAGGCAGTAGCTATGAGTCAACTGTCCTGAGCACGACACTGTAAATGCATCTCTACATCCAACACAGACATTTGTAGAACCTGTAAAAATAGATATAAAACACACATTAATTTTTTTGGTTTATCTTTACTGCCGTCAGGGCTATAAAAACTAACTTTTTCTTCATGCCAGGGCATGATCAATCATGAATAAAATAGTCTGGAAAGAAATAACCTTACAGACCCATCTCTGAACACTTTATGTCAGTCTGGGAAAAAAAAAAATTTAAAAACTCCAGTACATGTGTCTGAGCACTCAGAGGAGAGCTTGCAAAAGCTGTAGATGGTACATCTCTGTTACCCTGTCAAGGGAAAACTGCAGCAGCAGTGCTATTAATGTCAGGCTGTTTCTGCAGCCTGCATAGTGCTGTATTCTCCAGCACAGAAAGGAAGGGAAACAGGTGCTCCATCTCCTCAGCATCTGGTTTGGATGACCACAATACTCCAAACACCTGCACTCTGCAGTCCTGCCAAGCCTTGCCTGCTATTGTATTAAGCAGGACTTTCTGCCTATAGCAATAAAAAACATTGTTTATCAGTTGTACCAGAGGAACACAGGTTGTGAGAAGGGGACAAAACAAACAAACCTGGGGGGAAAAAAACCCTAATAGGAGAGAAAATCTGTTCTGTAGCTTGAGTGCTTTTGAGCGTTAAAGGTTGAGAGGAGTTGGTTTTGGTTCTTTTGCAGAGACTGGAAAAGGGACACCAGCTTTTTGGCAGGTTTTTCTGTCTGAACAGATAGTTGGCACTTGTGTTGGGAGGACGATACCATTTTAGTATCAGGTATCAGGTTTTAGAGCTTGAAGAGGAACTGCAGTTTTACATTTTAATACAGAATTGTTTTTACAGACTGTGCTGGGTTTTATCTCTCTAGCTCTGACTATAAACATGATGATTCACATCTTACTAAGAAAGGATTTAAGGCTATTTAAGATTTAAACTGAAACTTTGCCCAGAACCTTAGATACTGAAGTTTATTCTATTTTAGGTTTCTCCTTCAGGGCTGGCAAAGCCATCTCCCTGGATGTGAAACAACCAAGACATTCAGAAAACCAAGTCAGGGCAGCACATTTCAGAGGATGCTGCAGCATGAGCCGTCCCAGTGAAGTCACTGGTATCACTTACGTCCTTAAAACCGCCCACAGATTTTAAGACATTTTTAAGATGACAAATTATTTGTTTCCAAAGAAAAGAATTGCTGCTGATGCTCAGTCTAGATACCTCTAATAGTCTTATTTCCTGCCCTTGAGAAAGGCGCTTGATTCAGGGGTATTTTCCTTTTCCCGCCGTGCAAAGCCGGGATGCCAGCGTGTAGCTACCTCCTATTTGGGCTTTTTTAGCGGGAGGCGCACCTTGGAGCTCCTCAGGGAGAAGCCCTGCTGGAAGAGGCAGGCCCTGCAGCCGCGGCGGGAGGTGCGGCACAGCCCCCTCGGCCGTGCGGCGGGGGCGGCCAGCGCAGCCCCGGGGCGGGCGAGCGGAGCCGCGGGGCCAGAGCCGCTGCCTTGGCCATGAGCCCCAACTAGCGACGGCCGCAGGAACGGCAGCGCCCGTCCGGCTGCGGGGGGGCCTTTGGGGTGGGGAAAAAGCTTCAAAGCCGTGCCTTGGCCCCTTGGACGCTGCCCTGGAAATGTCTGTGGCGTTGGCCTTAGGTGCCAGCGTGCGCTCGCAGCCCTGGAAGCTGCACGGAAAGAAGGGAGGCCAGCTGGGCGAGGGAGGGAGTTCTGCCCCTCTGCTCCACGCTGGTGAGACCCAGAGTGCTGCATCCAGCTCTCGGAACCCAACACAAGAAGGACGTGGACCTGCAGGAGCAGGTCGAGAGGAAAGACACGAAGATGATCAGAGGGCTGGAGCACCTCTCCTCTAAAGAAGGGCTGAGAGAGCTGGAGCTGTTCAGCTGGGAGAAGAGAAGGTTCTGGGAAGACCTTAGAGCACCTTCCAGTACTCAAAGGGGGCTTATGAGAAACTTAAGGACAGACTTTAGCAGGCTCTGCAGGGGTAGGACAAGGTATAATGGTTAAACTGAAAGGGAATAGATTTAGACCAGACATTAGGAAGTTTTTCTTTTTACAGCGCTGATGTTAAACACAGGACCAGGTTGCCCAGGGAGGTGGTGGATGCACTATCCATGGGAACATTCAAGTTGAAGATGACCCTGCTCACTTTAATTAGATCACCTTAAAATAATCCTCCCATGAGTCTATGAAGATTCATTCTTTTTCTCCCATCTTTTTGAAAAATGTTTCAGGATGGGAGAGATGTTGACACTTGAGAAGTATGGCTTTGCTGAGAAAAACATCTCCTCTGACTGGCATTAGGAGTACTTTACTGACAGGAAATTCTTTTGTGGAGTTTTGGACATGACGATATAAACAGGTAAAGAAAATCTGACAGTGCTTATGCAAAAAGTAGAGCGCTTAAGTACTCAGCTCAAGAACATAAAGGGACACCTGCAGGACAACATATGGAGCACTGGATTTTGTTAGATAACAGCTCTTTTTCTCTGCAATGTTCCATCTAACTTCCCAATTTACTACATCTCACACATAAATGCCAGCATTTAAGATCCACAGCTATGGCAGAATCATGGTGTGGGACATAAAGTTGAAACAGACTGAAACAGAGTGGGAAAATGAGAATAGACAGGAAGTATCATCTGCTAGTCAAAGGGTTGATATATATAGCACGTGCACTCATCCACTGCTGTGATCCATGGATATGGTTAAAGAGAGAAACGCGTGCTCAGAGAGCTTCATTGTTGCTACACTTGTGAAATTACATGAGAAAGAAAGTACTTGCAGATCCTTGTGACTTTTTTTTTTTCTGTCTAAGCAGATGTATCTTCTCAGATTTACTCTGTTTTTACAGCAACCACTATGACTAATTGCATATTTGGATAAAGAATGGGGAATCTTATTTCCAGCACATGAAGCATGGTGATTAGCCATCACTGAGTTCGGTTCCAAGCCTGAATAAGCAATGCTCTTGTTGGCCTCTTTGTAAAAATGATAAAATTGAAGGTTAAGAACACATTTATCCATATATTGTACATGGAGAGGAAGATATAAAAAGATACATATTTAACTGGTCGGAGCTCATATTTTAAGATTGGCAGTTTGAAGACCGCTCATAATAATAAAACTGTGATTGGAGGCTTGTAAATCTGTGGCATCATTTTTCAAATTGGTTAAAGGATGCAGTTGCACTCAAAAACTAACTAAACAAACTTCTGATCCCTAGGTATTGAGCACACTATCACTTGTGCAGCCAGGAAAATCCAGTTCTTAACGATGACCACTTATTCCTGGTAATGATTAAATAGGTTCCACAAGATCATTTGAGAAGTGGTTTGTTTAAATATCATTTATTTGAAGGCCATTAAGAGTCTTGAGTTCAAGGGTAGCAAGGGAGATAATGTCACAGCAATGATATCACATCTCATTATTTTATGACACCAACTGTGCCATAAATCTTACTTTGTACATGATTTAGGTGTGGGGAAAAGCTATTTTATTAATCCATCTTATCCTTCACCTCCTATCAAGGCAGTTCATATTAAGAAAGGAGGTTGGGAGGATAAGGAAGTTAGGACATTTGCCATAAGCTGTCTCTGTCAGGTACAGTCACTGCACTGTGAGATCTTTTCTGCGGAGTGAATTTTCTTGTCACAGTGCCATTATGCCACACACCCTTGATTCTCCTACTCCTAAGAAACCAATTTGTGTATTTGCTTAAAATCAATCACCTGCTCTCTGATGATTTTGGATGCTGTTTCAAGGTTCACTCTAGGGATGCTGTCCACAAGTTGTTTGTCTAGCAAAAAGCGGAATGGGTGGAAGCCTGGCTTCGCGGAAGTGGGTGGCAGAGCTCCAGTTCTATGAATTGGGGCCAGGATCTCTTTCCCTTCATGTTCCCATAAAGTGAATTAAAAAAAAAATGTGAAAGTACAGAGTAAAGCTCTTCATGATCATAAATTTGCACCATATCCTGCCATTCATACACAGGCACCAATGCCTTTGAAATCACTGAGTCAATGGGAGACTTGTCTGACAAAGAATTACAGGATTACATCCTCAAATTGTTGAAGTTTCATGTGCGTAACTGAACAGAATTTCCTTTGCAATGAAGAAAAAACCCCTTGTAAGGTTAAAAAGTGAATCTGATTTTCATATTTTTCTGAGTCTGTAGTTCTTGCATTGGGTCTCATTTTCGGAAACACAGACTTGGAAGCGGCCCAAAACTTTTTCAGCACCTCATCATTATTAACTCAGCATTTCTGTGTGAATGTAATTTTTCCAGACCTCACTGACTAGACAGGCAGACAAAGCCTAATCAGTCTGGGCATGCTTGCCACATCTACTACAGCAAAGCTAGAAAAGTGGAGGAACTTTAAAATTGGGCACCAATACACAAAGTAGCTAAAATAAATGCACTCACACTACCAGGGCAGTATTAAAATTATGCCTGATAAGACAACCATAGGAAGCAGCACTGAAACTAGGACATTTAGAAGCAGTGGGATTTATTATGAAACAGCATTTGGATTTACCAGGAACCGTGTGGACTAAGACAGATGCTATGTATGAGAATGATACCCATCTAAATAGACGGTTTACCATGGGTTTCCTTAGCTTGCCAGAATTTTGCTATGTTTATAGTTCCTCTATAGTGGTGGCCATATAATTTCTGATCAGAGCACCACATGCAGTTAACTTTAATCCACAAAAAGAAATCTCCACCACCAGCTACATGTTTCTGCCACACAGACTCAGATAGGCAGAAATCAGCATTAGTTTCTTTTTCACCTTAATGTCTTGCCCACAGTCTTGAGCACACAGAGGTTGGACAACTTAGGAAACTAAATATTTCAGGGATTGTGGCCTGAAACTCTCTCTGTTCCCACCAGTTCAGTGCAGCTGCCAGGCCTTACATCCTGTCCTGAAATGAAGTGTATGGAACTGAGAGGGGAGTGGGACCAGCAGTTGGTGAAAAACCTGACAGGTCCCTTTTAACACTTCTTTTTGCAACTCTTCCTATCCAGATTTCCATTTGCTTAAAATTGTCTTTATCTGAGAACAAAGCAATGCCTCTGAGCATGTCCTCTGAGCTTGTTATAATCCAGCTTTGGCAAGGACACACTTTCTTCTGGGGAAACAACCACTGGCCCAGCCCAATCCTTGTACCTGATAGGTAGCCACAGGCTTGCCCATGAGTAGGTGTGAACACACACTGTCTGGATTCAGCCAGTGAACTTTGTTCAGGGACTACTGTTTAACACTTCCAGGCACCTTTTTTTGTACCACAGGCTCATCACCAACTGCCAGAA
Source organism: Leptocoma aspasia (assembly GCA_013399835.1). Classification (NCBI taxonomy): domain Eukaryota; kingdom Metazoa; phylum Chordata; class Aves; order Passeriformes; family Nectariniidae; genus Leptocoma; species Leptocoma aspasia. The sequence continues at coordinate 299,758 of VXAX01004277.1, read as the reverse complement.
GAGAGCTGGTGGAGGAAGCGGCTGAGCTGCCATCCTGCCCCAAACCACTATTCATGCCCTGGGCTGTCTCCTGCTTTCTGTTGGCTCAAGCATTTGGGGGGAACCTAGTTCAGGGAGCCAGAACGTGTTGTTGTTGATCTGGCCCACTCTGCTGAACTGACATGCTGGCTTTTTTAATTCAGTTTTTCTGGATAACTCAGCTCTCTGCTCTGGTCCCATGAAAGCCTCCAGGGAGCAGAGACTACTGAGTGGGAAGGAATGACTAGGGCATACACACAACCAATGTTAACTAAATTTGTTAGCTGTAGAGAGGTCTCAAAGGATGGGGAGGAGAGATTAAAGAAAACAAAGACTATTTCCAAAAAATCCAGTTCCAAGAAATCAGTGTGTCATGGGTGAAGCATTAGAGAATTCATGTGGGAGACAGCAATGGTGAACAAGTGCTTCTCTTGTGTGTAAAGCTTCAAGCAAAGCTCACACCTTAACAGACATCAGAACCCAACCACAAGACACAATTCCCCGCAGACCAGGCTGCATTGGCTCCGCTGTTCACAAACCTACTCATTTCTTTTTACTCTTTGATAAGATCTGGTGGTTCACTGCTGTCTAACCTCTGTGCAGTAGATGAGTGAAAAAGAACCAGGTGATCAGAGTATTTTCTGCTCTTGTGTAATGAAGCATGGTAGTTCCTGCAGAGGTGTCAGGACTGGTAAGCCTACTGATCTGGCTGCCACCCCTGCAGTTTAGGAAAGGTCCTGATAAGCTTTGTTTTCACCTATTTCTGACCTGTCTGTATCAGATATGCCATGCTAGTTCCCCTGCTTCATTTTGAAAACAAAATGAGATCTTTATGAGAGGAAAATCATGAAAGAAGGAAACGATAAATATCATGCAGGGTTGACATGTGGCCTGGTATTTGGTCAGATCTAATGAAAATGACTATTTTTTCACCAGCTATTGTGGGAGACAATTCCACAAGGAATGGTGCATCCTAAAGATGTAAAGAGATTTTCCTGCAAATTTCTTCCATTTTTTTCATATATATATCTGGGTGACATAAAGGTCTCAATTATTAGAAATGGTCTGCTTTTTAAAAATACACTTAACACATCTTCTCTCATAAATTAATCCCTTCAAGCCACACATCCTTTTTCCTGTAGTTTAATCCAATTACAGAATGTGGTTTCAGTGAGCAGAGAGGGGAATTATTTCAATGACATGTCTGTGCCCTATGGCCAAAGTTTGATTTGGTCCTTTCTTGTGGCTCTATTCTTGAAAATAATGTTTAACATTTTGTCCATAAGAGCTGGCCAAAAATTGTAAGATCCATGGTAATTTTTGGGAAGACATAGTGACTAATTTCTGGGTTTTTGATCATCCAAGATTAAATTTTTGAAAACAGTTGTTTTAAGGTTTTCTTCCTGTCATCTCTACTCCTTTCCATCTCATGCCTTTTTACAGAGAACTGAAAAAGAAGAAAAACTAGAAAGGGCAGAAAACCTGTTGAATTACTTGTCCTTTTCTACTCAGTTCAGAGAGTAGAGTCTTCTTTTACCCATAAATGTAGTTACTAACCCAAATAAATGTTAGCTCTACAGCCTCTTTGAATCTAAATTATTATTCCCTGTGCTCATGGAGAAAACCTTTCACAAGCCTAGACTATTTTCTACCCTAATTACTAGAATCCTCTCCTCTTGGATCTTCTGGACCTTCATCTTTGCCTGTTTCAAATTACCCAAAATGCATCGACAAGACACAGCAAAAAATAAATGGGCAACTGAAAAGCTAATTTGTAAGTATGCAAAGCTTTCTCAATGCTACCTGGAAAGGCTGGTTCCTGTTCAAATTGGCAAGAGAGGTGACAGATGTGTTGTCAGGTTGCTAGAATGCAGATGGAGAAGTAGGCAAAACTTCTGGCCTGCCTCATGAAGCAGGCTCAAACTGAGACCTTCCTTGGTCAGTGGGAAATTTGTAACAATTCAGTTAAGCCTCAACTGTGTATTTGAAGTACAAATAAGCTATTCACTGGGTATGCTGAGTTAAATACATGGATTTGGATTATGTGTCTACTAAAACACCTGTGGAGATTACCAGTTCCCTTTATGTTTTCCAGAATCTGGCTCTCCATCCAGGGAATGGACTTAGTTCAGCCCTGCCTTGGTTTTGGTATTTGAGTTGTCAGCCCTGGTCATCTCTGACAGTAAAAGCTACCAGAGAATTTTGTGCATAACAGATATCAGCTGAGATTCCCAGCCAGAGGCTTATTCTCTTTGTAAGTATTTCTATTCCCCTTCTTTCTGGTTATTCCTCCTGACCTTTCATTTCAATCATTGACAAAAGCAGGGGAAAAAAAGAAAAAACCCAAACCACAAAATCAAAACACCTATTGTCCCCAGGAGAAATGCAGCAGACCACATAAGCACTGCCTGAGTCACTACATTATCCACCAGTACCTTCCAGCAAAAGCAGGGGATAGGGAAAAGCATGGGCCAGACAAGAGAGCTCTGGGCCAGCCGCCTTCTGCGCCCTTTCCCCAGGGCTGTCTGTGCCTCTGCCCAGCCGCCCACGAGGACACAGCAGCCAGGCTCCACCTACACACCACTGGCCTGTCTGGTTGCCTACACGCACTGGGAAAGCTTCTCCTCTTTGTTTCTTCTCCCCAGACTTCGGGGCCAGGAGGCTGGGCACAGGCAATGCGTTGGCACGGGCTCTTTTTGTCATCTCCAAGCAGTGGTGGTGGCCCTCGCTGGTACTGCACACATCTTGGAGTGAGAGGAATTGTGACTCATCCTTTCCCACCTCACCAAGCTGGGAGATGAGATGCAGGTCAGTAATGTGACATAGCTTCCCAACCCAAAAGCAAAGCCTGTTAATACTGCCTGGGATAAAACACAAGTGTTCTCCCAAGTAGTGCAGGCTGGGAGCGATGAACCGGTAGCTTTGTAGCCTGTCTCCATGGATCAGGACATTTGTAAGTGATGCTTTGCAGTCCTCCAAGATTCACAGAAATACTCTGAAAGGGGGAAATTGCCTTCACTTTCCAGGATCCTCACATGGAGGACAGGCATTTGCAAGAGAAACTGTTCTTCCACACTGCAATGTGCCAACTGCATCAACAGCATTTAGTCCAGCACTAGCTCAAGCCAGCCTTCAAATTAGGACTGGCTACTTAGCCAACAGAACTGGAAAAAAGGCATTAGGCAATGCATCTTTGAATAGAAAAACCCTTTCAAAAAATAGTATCCCCAAGTCCTCCCTATGGCCCATGCTGTCCTGACTATCTCAAACTCCTAGCACATTGAAGAACTGTGTGTAAAGAAATTCATTTTGCAGACTGTCTGAGATAGCTCTCGGAACATCTCAGACACACCAAACAACAGAGTCAGGAATCATTTAAATTATTACCAGGAAACCCTGAGCACCATTTTTTGCAAATAAGAGAGGCAGTGGCAAAAGGGGTGCAACTCCCAGGGTGTTCCCTGGGCTGCAGCTCTCCCTCTCTAAGACAACTTCCCAAGACATCTCTCAGGATGTCTCCTCAGAGGCATTTCTTAGAAACCAAAAGAGCATAGAAGTGTGACTACTTCTCTTGCCAACACAGCAGCCTGAGTAAGTTAGAGGTCCTGGGAAAGGCCAGTCCAGATGAAGGTATTACTAAGAGGCATCTGGGGAGTGTTTTGGCTGTAATTTTAAGATGTGGAGGAAGTGGGGAGTAAGGTGAGGCCAGAAAGAGAGAACAAAATAGGTCCAGACCAACTGTCTACAAAGGTCACATCACTTCTGGAGGATATTTCTCAGTCTTTTTAGGCTCTCCCCACCCTATGATCACCAGATGTGTGCCCCAGCATGCTAATCCTGGGGGTTTTAGGAAGATCTGAGCTCAGCCCCACCATGCTGGCAGCAGGAGGCCAGCTGGCTTGTGGTTCACCTCTCTGAGATGAGACACACCTAATTAAGCCCCAGCAAGGCCTTCTCAGAAACATCAGCATCACTTTTGCCTCTTCAATACCTTCCAGCCTTGGAAAGGCTGATGCCAACACTATGACTACCCAGGTGCAAGCAATGCAAGCCAGGAGCCAGGGTAGCACCCTGCCCCACTCCCTGGAAGATGTTCTGGCCAGCTCTCTGTCCTCCTGGCCAGCTCTCTGTCTCTCTACAGCACAGACAGGTCCAGAGCCTGCTTTTCCCAAAGCAGTGGAATCTGTCTGAACCAAGAGAGCTGGGCTTGACTGGCTGGTGGAGGACATGGGAGGCAGAAAGTAGAACCTCTGCCTAGGAGTTTGGCAGGACCTGGGGAAAAAGGATGAGTCCAAAGGTCCTGTGCTGTCTGGCAAGGAGTGACAGTGACAGGTTAGGGTTCTCTGGCATGTGTTTGTGACAGATGTCCCCAGCGGCTGGACAATCAGGCTGAAGCACACAAGCATGGGCAAAAGTTGTCTCACCCCTCTCCATACCATTCTTGCTGCTGCTCTGGGTGTGAGCTGGAGAGAAGGCAACCAGCATGTCAGAATACCACGTCCCAAAATCCATACCTCATGGTGGGTATTTTGCATACAATGGAAAAGGACAGTCTTTTCGTTTTTTGTTTGCTGCCTGCCTGCTTGCACGCGGTGGCTGCAGGCAGTGCTTTTGCACATTCACAACACCAGGCTGATGGGACCAGCTTCTGCTGGGCCTGAGCAGGGGATGGAGGAGAGTGCTTGACCAGCCCATGCCAGTGGAGCTGCACCAATGCACAGGGACCCTGCAAGAGTCATCCTCATCTCCATCCTCTTGTGGCCAGTGGCTCATCGAACATGGAAAGCCTGGGACTGGTGCAGAAGGGTGTCAGGGTGTCTTTGCAAACTTGAGTCCAGGAGAGGAGTTGGATTTCTGGCTGTGTGGGTCCCACTGAATGGTAGTGGGGCTGAGGAGAGCCCTGCTCCTATGCATGGATTGCTTTTGCAATGAGACTGGGGGTGCAAGAAGTAACATGGGCTGTCAGGCTGATAGTGGTTTCTGGGGTGCTGACAGTGACCCTGGTACAGGAAAACAGGCACAAAGTCTGTATGGATGAAAATAGCCAATGGTGGACATGAGCTCTATAGCATCTTGCCCATGAATTCACAACAAATAAATCTCCTTTCACTCTGGGGAGAAAGTCTTGTTTTAGGCCAGAGGATGAAAATCTATGCATATCTAAAGCCAAGTAAATATGCACTGACTTTCTGTTTTTTAAAAAGATGTTTCAAAAATCATGTTTGAAAGTACCCAAGAACTTGTGCCAAGAAATTTCCATGGGGAAAACATTGCTTCATTCATTCTTTTAAATTCTAATAAGAAATGTGCCATAAGTTTAATTTATGAATACAACTGATGAACACCAACACAACATTATGTGAACTTTGGCACACATCTGTTGGAGAGCTGAAACTTAGCTCCTCACACTAGGGATGAGTGGATGGGTAAAACATTTAGGAATATCCCTTCTTCTTACTTCACACCATTACAGAACTTCTGCTTGGATTACCAGTTTAGAGAATATTTTAATTGCTCTGATGACTAGCATTTTAGTAAGGATTTGCCTGCTAGGGGAGAGAGCAGAGGCTGATCTGCTGACTCATCCCATGAAGTCCCTTTTCCAGGCAAATATTTGTCTCACTCTCCAGTGACTAATTGCCCACTGACATTAAGTTCTGGAAATAGTAGATCCAAGCATAACAGCACTGTTTCATTTTCATGTGGCTGTACTGAAGTTAGGAAAACCACCGTGCATCCACCAGAGCTCCCCACTACCCCTCTAGTGACAGCTGAGTCCAGCCTGGCTTTTGACCAGAGATCAAGCAAATGGTTTCCAGCATTCTGGATAAAAAAAGTAAGGCTAAAGTCACAAAATAATTGACTAGTAATGCTTCGTGTTGGCCTTACTCTGATTTGAGCCCTTATAAGGCCTTCTGAACAGCTGTCCAAGCATTTTGATGGCAACAGGGGATTCCTGTGAGAGCCCTGAGCAAACGCCACTGGGAGGCAGAGGAGGCTGGCCCCACATGTCCCCCTCACTGCCACTGCAGTGTCAGCACAAGAGAGGCCAGGCTGGCTCAGCGTGGGTTTCCAGTGCCAGCCCCAGAGTGCCTTGGAGCACGGTCAGACAGCCCTGCTTGGCGAGCCAGCCAGCGCATGCTCCTTGGGGAAAAGGCCCATGTCTTAGGCAGGCAGCTCCTCTGGGGAGGGAAGGGCGTCTGCACGCTGAGCTGCCCTGAGAACAACGTGGGTGCGTGACACCCACACCTTGGCATCCCAGGGCCAGACATACAGCCTTTAATCATCCCCTGACCTGCGTCTCACCTTGGGGCATGCATTTACCTGAAGAAACTTTGGGTTGATCTGGTAGGACATACTATACCTGGCTAAACAACAGCTGTCAAAATAAACGCAACTTCTTCTGAAGGATTTGGTGAAATCAGGGGTGAAATTTGTTGCCAAGCTGTCAAACAGAGAGTAAACAATTGCTTATTTGTATGTAGCTGGATCAAAGATTTGTTAGTTTAGCCCCCAGGGCTATGTTCCTAACTGTTCTTTCAAAGCTGGGTGAACAAATGTCTGAAGGCAAGAAGAACAGTGTGAAGAGTTACACCATTTTAAATGACATGAAAATGTACTCTTTGACTTATGTAACCCTACCGTAGTGATCCCTATGACATTTACTTGCTATACTGGTGGAGAGTTGCTCAAAAACTGCAAGACCAATATTAAAAAGTTGGGCATATCCAGGGTATGTAAAGTGACCTTAGAAGAAAGAATCAATGAAGGGGGAAAATGTCTCCTATAGAGAAGAGGAAATAGTTTCTGTTAAGTAGCTTTTGGTTAAAGTGTAGAAGTTGCATCTAGCGCTTAGAGTTGTTCTTACTACGCATTGCCAGTCTGAAAAGCCTGGGGTGTTTATAAAAATGCTATTCCTTTTTATCAGGAAAATAATCTTCTGTTGCCATTAAAAGACTGAATTGTGAGAGCTTTGAAAAATCTTTCCACAGGTGAATGAAGTAAATCACAGAGGTAGGCAGGCTGCTGATTTGGATTCGATTACTTTTATGTGCACATACTCTGGTGGTGGTTATTCAGGAAGCCAAACAAGACAGGTGAGACTGTTGAATAACACACTTCATTCAAATTTATCTGAATAACCTTCTTTGACCGCTGTATATTGTAATGAGTTAAATTTGTGAAGCAGACTTTAATACTGGCAGATTAAAAGAACCCCAGCTTTGAAATGTGCCGGGTATTAGGATTATCTGGTCACCAGTGAGCATGAGGGATTCCACCCAAATACCCTGTTTTCCATGTAAAGGGAAATAGGAGGTGCCTTTACAACATGAAGGTATTTCTAAAAATCAAATACACATCAAAAGTTGTTGCTTTGATGATGATGTTTCTATTGTTCATTCCCATGCAGCTGAGCTCTGTTAAAAATATTGCCTCAGAATAAAATAAAACCCTCTTTCAGCAGATTTAGTCCTTAAAGATGCACTAGGTTAATTTGTCTGAACCATTGACAAAAACTGCTGTAGATCAAATGAATTTATTTTACAAGGTGTTTCACAGAAGAAATGTGCTGATTACCAGAAAGGACATATGAAACCATGCAGTGTGAACAGGCTTTTTAAATGTTTTTCTTTCAAACTTGGTGAGGGTGTCTGACACACCACAATCATCTTATTCATTTGGAAGGTTTACATCTCATACTGGGTAGCTGCTGAAAGCCTGCAAATGTTTCTTGACCTAAGGTTGTGCTGGCTATTTTCCTGTAAATGATCTAATTAAGTAAGACATATTGCCTGCTGACACAGCCATCTTCCATTTCATTGGAACTCCACGCAGGGAGAAGACCTTAGTATCTGGGACCTCTTCATCACTAAGAACATAATTTGCTTTTGCCATTACTCTCACTCTTTTCTCTCATGACCAGTGACAGGACCTGAGGAAACATCATGAAGCTGAGTCAGGGGAGGTTTGGATTGGATATCAGTAAAAAGTTTTTCACCCAGAGCATGGCTGAGCACCGGAACAGGCTCCCCAGGGAAGTAGTCATAGCACAAACACAGTGATTTGATGTGTCTCCAAAAAATAATTTTGCTGAAGTGTCCTTGAAAACACTAGGCTATAGTATCCACAGGCACAGATCTTCACTGTGTACGATGGCCATGGCTCCATGTGGCTATAGACTCTCTCTTTTACTTAAACTTAAACTTACTTAAAATCAAGCCCAAGCTGCAGCCGTTTATGAAGGCGGTTCAAAATCACCCCACCTAAGTTTACACACCTGCACACATAATTCCTCTGACTTTAGACATGCACCTGCATATGAAAAGAGCTGAACCCTAGATGTGCCCATTTCTCTTCACTGCTTCTAAAAAGAGCCCTAAGAACTAACTCAGACATAGATGCCTACATGGTGGACCTCTAACTTTGGGCCAGAAGTCCCACCCAGTATAGCAATGCAGCTGATTCCTACGTGGCTCCGTTCTGAGCTAGCCAGACATACACCAGGTCTACTTTGAAAGTCATGAGGCTGTGCTATCATGGCAGCAAGCCCAGCCTAATAAACCACATTGCTAGAAGAGTATGTAGCAATAATAATGTGGCTACCTGATTTCTGGAACAGAGTGAGCTAGGTAGGGTGCTGTCTGCTCTAATTATAAACAGAGGGAAAAGGCAGCTGTCTGCACTTGTTTGTGTACTTTTTCTGCATTTTTTATTCTTTATAAAAACTTGTGATTGGCACTGGATCTGTTATGGATGCATTTTGATTTAAGCATGTGAACCACGCACCTTCTCCAGTGTGCTCATTAGGTAAATTCTACTGTATCATCTTAGTGCAGAGCAAGTCAAGAAGCTTACTCCTTGCCAACTAAAATGTTATCTAGCCTACAACTTAATAACCCTTAAAAGTCTTGCCAGCTTTGTTATGATGTGTGAAAAATTCACCTGAAGCACACAGTCATGCCAAAAGGACTCTAATGTAGATATAATTATATCAACAAAAAAATATCCCTCAGCGAGTGTAGTTTATTTACATCAATAAAAATTATAGTTGCTTATAAGTATATTTAATATGCATCCTTGTGTACACACTCTTTTATATATCATACATACATCAGCTGCTGTGGTATAGGTAGGCATACAGAAGACTATCATTAGTGAACACTAAGATTCTGCTGAAGGAAGATTCCGGGGTGTGCTTTCTGTGGTGTTTGAAATGTGTGCATTGTGTCTCTGGAAAGAATGTACACTTTTCCTATTTTTTCTTAACATAATGTAGGTATAGTGTTTCCAGGGCAGGTTTTTAACTTGTTGGGCGCTTTTCATATAAACTAATTCTGTTAAATTTTCCTAAATGAAGGGATCTAAGTTTTTCTAGTAAATGAAGGGATCATAGCTTTTCTAGTAAATGTAGAATGAAAACAAATTAGGGTTTGAGACTCAATATAAAACAATTCAAGTATTTGAGTTTATTGGTTTGTCCTAGAGTAATTAGGGCCTGATCCAAAGCCAATTTGAGGATAGTGGGAGTCTTTCCACTGGCATTAGTAGATTTTGGATCAGCTTGGAGGACTATAAAAAAAAAAGAAGGTTGTCACAATTCAGCCAAATAAATGAAAGCATCTGTCACTTATCATGATTTGAAACTAATTGCATGGAAAATTAGATTTGTAGCCCTTAAAAATCTGTTATTGCTTGAATCTGGATTCAAGTGTTTTCTTGTAGTGTAAAATATTTTATTTTCACTTTGTTTGCTCATTTTCAAGAAATTATCTCCACCGCTTCCTGTAAAAAGAACAGCTTCATCCTATAAGAGCCAAAACTAGAACTGATATTAAAGGTTTTCCAGAAAAGAAATTCAATTCCAGCTTTGTTATTGTGATAATTGCAAGCCTGGTTTTGCGTGTGATGAGAGAGAAGGGAGAGAGCTGAGTAAACAATGGGCGGGGGTGGCCTTTTGTGGCTCTTGCGTGCAGTGGCACAGCACTGGCCCTTCTGGCGCCTGTGTCTGAACCCCTGTCCCCCTTGCTGTGCCATGGGCAGGGACCCCTCTGGTCTGGGGACCCGCAGTTTGGGAGCCCCCACATCGAGGGCCTCTGGCTGTTGCTTGCCCTGACACGCTGAGGGCACAGGGGAAAGTATCTCCTCCTGATGTCTCAGACTCCAGCACCCTGGCTTTGCTCGTACTGACACTGTTCAAACTGTTTCTAAGTAAATAAAATACATTTTGGACCCAGCTTGGATGTGATTTTTGAAGACAATGAAGGGATGGCACCTGACTTTCTTAGGCAGCCTTAAGAAATTGTTTATAAAAAGCAAGATACTGAAAACTGGGGACCCCTTTTAATTTTGTTTTCTCACTCAAGAAAACAAAGCTCTGTTTGGTTGTTCGGGATAGATTTTCAACTTGGGCCAAGCAGATTTGCCAAATAGTCTGTTCATTACCCTAAAAAATTACTCCACTTAAGCAATCAACAAGACTCATCCTGCCGTTTCCATGTGCTCACTATCAAAGAAGGTGAGCTGAAAAACTCTGTATATGAGATGTGTGTGGGTAATCCAGGGTGTCCTTCTAACAAACCATGTTGCAACAGGCGTTTTGGTACCCAGCCACATTCCAGTGTTTCCCTTATGAAAGGGAGACATGCAGCAGCACATCCTTCTGCACACTAACCCAGGAGCCTACAGCAAGCTGTTCGTCAGGGTCCTAAACAAGGGATAGGTGAAATTGTTTTGTCTAATTTCCAACCCACTTGAATGTCATGGGTTTTAAAGTTCACCAATCTTGAATGGTTATTTGGTTTGCATTCCTCTGAGTGAGGCTCCAAGGGTGGGGTGAAGCAGAGAGAGGTCCCAGATGAAAAATGGGGCAGAGAAGACAAACAAAAACAGTGAGCTAATGAAAACAGGAGCAGAGAAGAGGAAGGAAAACAGTTTAAAAAAATGAAGCATAGCCTATAGGTATCCTCTGTATGGCATCTTATTGCATGGGCCTGATATGTGCTTCAAAGCCAAATGCAATTGTATTTATGTTTATAAGACTTGGGCCTTAGGGGCAGTTAGGGGGTGTGAGGGAGAAAGAAGAGAGGTAAAACAGATTTAGAATAGAAACAGGGAATAATGGGCTTTCCCCACCTCAACAGGTTAGGTTTTTTAGTGTATGTAAACAAACTAGAGATGGGGTAAGGGAAAACTAAAACATAAAACCAGGGAGAGCAATGATTAATGGATTTGGGAGTTTGGTTCTTGGGATAGGGTTTAATTAGGAAGAGATTAGTTACATAGAAAGACGAGGAAGGGAGTGGAATCACAGGAGAAACTCCAAAGGCAAGGGAAAGAATGGGAGGGAAGAAGAAGGTAGAAATAGTGAGGGCACTTACTATTGAGGGCTGAAAGTGGATTACCTGGACTGGCAATGAATTGGCAATGAGCTGGACTAGCAATGAATTGACTGCAAGCTAATTACAGTGCCCCCATTTCTGCAAATTCTACTGTCATGTAATAATTGCTACTAGTTTGGGGGCATCATAAGGACTCTTCCATGGATGCTTTTTTCCTTTATATATTCTTCCTCATCTTCTGCAGGAGGAGTGAAAGTCTGTGCTTAACCAGATGAACAAACAAGGTCAATCTGTGCTTGCAGAAATGGTTTCAAATTCTGGGAAAGGAAAGCTCTAAATCAGTCTCCTGAACAAGCCCAAAGAACTAGCTCCCAGTGGCTCTTGCTTTCTCACTGCCATGACTATGATTCTCCAGAAAAAAAAACCCTTGGAACACAGGCAAATGCCTTTCTCTTGTTCCTGGGGGACTCCGGAGGGCCGAGCCAGGGACACAGCAGAGCTGTCCTATTGTCATCTTCCCCTTTGACTTTCCTGCTCTGGAAGACCCGCGCAGCCTGAATGGGGGACACGGCTGCAGACCCTGCCAGGTCACCCTTGGCAGCCTGGGAGTCACAAGAGGATCCTCACTCGGCTGTCTCCTTCCCCTGAGCTGCCCCAGGGCCAGCAGAGCTCTGCACCACCCTCGTTGCCAGGCTGTGTTTAAAGAGTACATTGAGTTCCTAGGTGTTAGAGAGGGGTCTGTGGGTGTTGTGTGCTCTGGGACACGTGCATCACGCTAAATCACTTTTCAATAGAAGGAGTACCATTAGCAGCTGCATGGGTGGTATGAGGCAATGAAACATTGAAAGAGCATACACTTTTTTGGTAGGACCCGAGCAGAGCTCTTGCATCACTGACAGCACTTGGCTGTGCTGAGAAAGGCGTGCCAGGCACCTCTCTGCAGCCTCACCTGCAGCCTGCACTTTTCCTTGGCGTGTGACTGCCCTGACTGACATGCAGCCATCAGCACCTTTCCTCACCCCGCAGGAGCGGCCGGTATGCAGAGGTGCTGGAGTTACCAGCTAGTCTGTAGCTTTCTGGCAGGATGCTAATGAGAACTGACAGCAAAGTGGGTGCAGTAACAGAACAAATGTTAATGGGATAATGTCCTGCTTTCATTATCTCCACCTGCCTTCTATATTCACTTACCTTCAGAGATAATCCCTAGCATTCAATTTAATGAGCTTTTGTGCACGCATTGTAGGTTTCCATTGTATTTTTAAAGGAGAAAAGCAAGCTTATCAGGCAGGATTTTTCAGTCTCTTGCAGCTGCAATTAAAATGTTTGCAGAAAAAACAGAATAACCATGTGGTAAGTTTCTGATGATATAGTTGTGGTCTGCATTGTTTTCTGGATTAAAAAAACCCACCACTCTCACCTCACATCATAGAACCTGGCAGACAATCTATGCACGATGTCTTCCATAAATTCTCCAGAGCAGAGGTTTGAAAGCACTTCATTGTTTTTTTTATTTAGCCTTTCGAATGAAAGTTTTCAGATCACCTTCACCTACTAAAAAAAAAATTTAGGAGGCACAAAAAATTATATTCTCTATTATGTTTGTTCTGTTTATCAACAGATATTTGGGTAATATATGTGTTGGCCTCTTAGCACTTTCCTTTTCTGACATTCCCATGCCTTTAACAAAGACCTTTTTTTTTAATCATTAACTTTCAATTAGACATCAGAGAACCTGGCAAAAGTCTGCCACTAAAAATGAAACTGATTATTTTACAGATCTAGGGTTTGATAGGTAAGTTCATTAATTAGCAATATGGCAGATAGATGGAAGAGTCTCTCTCTGTTATTGTTATGGCAGTGTGAAACCTAGCTGTGCCATGTGGAGTATTAATACCCAATGTGAGACAGTGCCTGCTACAAACCTCTTGCAGCTGAATGTATCGTTTAAAGGACAAGGAGAAAACAAGAATTCTAGTCACAGGTTGAAAGCTGAGCATTCAGTTGTGAGCATTCACTGACTGCAAGGATGCAGTCAGTGTAATTCTGTATCAACACAAAAACCAGGAAAAGTCTTCTAAGTTCCCAGTCAGTGCATTTGGCTTAAGGTCACATTTCTTTTGATTCCCACCAATTAATATTGCTTTAATGATTTGGAGTTATGGCAGCAAGAATACTACCAAGCACTTTGACATCCTAAAAGCAGACCTGGGCAACCGTAAATGTTATCTGACCACGTTTTCTGAAAACCATGATACTTCCTGGAGTTATTTTTTGACCAAAGGCATTGCCTCAGACAACCCAGAGAGAGGAAAGTGCTCGCTGCTCCTCAAAGGAGCAAATGTCACTTACTGCTGCTCTCTTTGCCTGCTTCCTATTTCTCACAGCAATTGCCGAGGATTGCTCCTGACCTATCAGGATGTGTCTGTGGCAGTGTTCCAGGCAACTAAACAACACTGGACTGTTCAGGAATAGCAGACCAGGAAGGGTTTAGAAGCACCATCATGGGCTGTCTCCTTCATTGTGTTAGCGACTGAACCACCCAGTGCTTGTTTCCTCCAAATAGCAGCCCTATAATTGTTTCCTCTTGTCTAGTCCATTTTTAGAACTGTTTTAATTTCGCCTATTGTTGACCCTCCTAGTTTAGTCTATTAAGCTTTACATACACATGGAAAAAAATAACAGCACCTAACTTCCTGCCTTCCACTAGCCTCAAGAGTAACTCTCAGGGTAGCAAACATAAGGAAGTGGGAAAGATATATTTTAAGCTGTGACACGACCACTGTGGCAGTTTAGAAGTTTAAGATGAGCAGGATTTAAGGTATGAAAGAGCAGCTTACCACGTGTGTTGTTGACTTCTGTCACACATTCCGTGGGGTAATGCATCTGGTCTCAGTAGCTGCAGTTTGAGATGCTGCCCAAAGACTGGCTTGCTGCAGCATTATATTACAGATTTATCAATCTGCTCTGGTTTTATTTCACACTCCCTTTTTCCCCCAGGACAAAAAATCCTGGCACCTGGTGAAATTCTTGGAAGACGCTGACTATGTCAAAATGTTATAATATTTAATATTTTATCCAAGCTCTCTGAAAATTTCCTTTAAGATGTATTCTTACCTCTAGTGTAGTCAATTTAAAATATTTTCTTTTGATTTCCCAATAATTTTCATGTTAGTCTGTTCTAAAGTTTTAACTGTGAAGTGGCTTAATGTTGCTTTTGCATAGCAGGCCTGTGCTGAAAAGAAGAGTTCATTTTTTTCCTGTGGCTAATGGAGTGGCTCCTTCACACTGAAGACAGCAATATCTGTTTTGACTCCTGCAGGCTTTGGGTTGGATTCTGGTTACTGCAGATCTGAGATTTTCTCTTGCAAGAGCTCTGTGTCCAGCTGTATCCATACCTGGACTCATCCACACCCAAATGCCCATCTAGGTGACTTCATGGTGACCTCCAGCACTTGATGGCACATGTTGTCCATGACAGAATGAGAATGTACTGAAGCAGCTGGCTCACACCAATGCTGAGTGTCCATTACTTAACAAGAACCTTGTTAAGGCCAAGGCACCAGAAGGAATTTCAGCCTTTTAATAACCCACACTAAAGTCCGGAACACCTGGCTGTGGAGGGGGATTTCTGGGTGAGGTATCTAGCAGGCTGAATGGAGAGAGGTAAGCACCCAAGAATTCCTGTCTGAGTGTTCTACTCAGCATGACAGGACTTTCTAAACAAACTACAATGAGCACTGAAAAAAAGAGGTGTCAGGAATATTTTTCTCTTGCTTGCATTTGGCACCCTTGTGAAACAGCTTCGGAGCTTCAAATGATTTTCTGTGCTCAGGGAAGAAATGTTATGCCTTGTATTTCCTTAAGCTCGGATGAAGAAGAAAGTACCCGTGCTTACATTGTGCATGATGACATAGTCCCTTAATCCAGGAACCAGGAAATCTGGCTAGTATCTTCAGCCTCAGAGAGTTTGACTCCAAAATTCCCACATCCCAGAAGAACCCTGTAACCACCAGATGGGTTCTTCTGGGACAGATAAACCTCCACCCTTCCCATTGGAGATGAGTCAGGCTGAGCAATGACAGGTCAAGCCAAAGTCCAAAAGGAGAGTAAATAAGCAAACACCTGATGCTGTGCTCTCCCAAGGAGGACATGCACAGGTGAGAGGGGGTGTTCCCATCTGCCAAAGAGCCTTGTGTACAGGGTCCCACAGCAGAGAGACCTAGAAGCGCTGGTTCACTGAGAACCTTCTCAGTTCAGAGAACTGATTCCAAAGCAGAAGCATTTCAGTTGCAAACATTGTAGTGGGTTTTGTTTTCTTTCCCCGAGTAAAATCTGTTTTCAGTTAACTTCACATAAAAATCCTAGAAGAAGCTGTAAATTTTAGGGGTTTATTATACTCAAATGAGCAAGCATATAATATATAGACAGAAAGAGGGGGAGATGAAATATGATACATTAATATACTTAGCCCTTTTGTTGACAAAGCAATTTTACCATCAAGAAGAACTCTCATGACTTGTAACCTTAATGACTTTCCTTTTGTATACAGTAGGGTGACAAGAAATATACACAAACCCCTGACTTTGGTTTTCTATGCACATTTCTCTTTTTATCCTTTCATGCCTTTTTGCTTTCCCAAAAACAGAAAGCAAAGTCTCCAGGTCTTTTCAATCCCATTTTCTTGATTCCAATTTAGTTTCTAATTTTGCTTTTGAAATGCATCACAAAAAAAGGGCCATGAATGTATAAAAATAATCAAGGTTAAATTGAGGTGCACTCTGCGAGCAAAGGCACGGATGGAAAAGAGGGACACATCTCGTGTGTCTGACACACCTGGTGCTGGAAGAATGGTTCAGGGGCAGTGGGAAGGAGGCTGAGCACCGTTAGCTGGCAAGAGGAACAGAGAAAATACTGTCACTGCTTTGATTAGGAAATGCAGCAAGTTTAATTCCTGGCTATACTGGCTACCTAGAGCACTTTGGTTTGCTACAGCTACAAGCTCTACAGTATTTTCAAAACACAGTTCCAAAAATATTCCTGTAGAAGAAAAAAAGGACACTTCTTTCATATGTTCCATTGGTATTTATGCCAAGCTCTGATCCAACAGTAGTGCAAGCACATTTCTGAGAAATGGAGCCTTGTTTATTTCTATTTCAGGGTGCTACATTAATTTATCATAAAATATTAATCATATGACACCAACATTTATTTGAAGTACAGGAATAACTCTAATAACTCCCAAGTGCATTGAGCTATCTTCTCTTTTTTCTGTGTTTATCTCACCAAATATTTCCATATACTGCTGTATACTTCCTCCACAATTTAGAGTTGAATGAAACATAGTACTCAATTTAACAATGAATTCTAAGTCAACTCTGGCATAGATTCTGCTGTTATTAAACAACATGCTATCAACCATATCAGAGCATTTAAACAACGAAATAAAAATCTGGAAGTTTTCAAGTATTTTAAAACTGAATTAATGAGGCCTTATATTAAAATAGGGACATATGGGTTCTCTGCTCACCAAGAATGCTTTTACCTTCCTTGTAACTACATAGCTCTTAAGAAATCAGGGCCTCTTAAGCTCTTCATAAAGATAGTTTATAATAGGTAGATACTTCATCTGTTTGAAAGATTGCAAGCACTAACTGAATTGCAACTTGTTAGCACTCCTGAAACTCCAATGCCTTATCTATTAACCTGAACAATGTGAGTGATGTATCAGGTAGAACAGAGTGACAGTGTTTGCTGACATTCCCATTTGTAGAAAGCAAGAGGAAACCTAATCCTAAAAAGATCCTGAAAACACTGGTTGCCACACTTCTTAATTTTCAAGGAAGGGAGAGCTAGCCGGTGTTGCTATTGCACATGCCTGCATGCTGCTCCTTAGAGAGTAATGCATGGGAGAAAATCCATTTATCAAGATTCCAGTTGCAGGTTAGTGTCCCCTAAGAATAAATACATGACAGCTTGTCTCTGATCTCTGTGCCAGTTGGTACAACTACAATACTGTTTATCCATCTGCACGTGGCTCAGCATGTTAATATAGCCCATGCCATGATATCATAGCTTGATGCCGTGTCACTTGAATGCCATTCAGTGCATTAAATGACACAATGAAATGAAGCAGAAAGAGTGATGTGACATTTCTCAATAGGAAGTGTTTATCTCTGTTCCATCAGTGGTTTAATTGACTTGCAAACCACTCAGGACTCTACAAACATTTAGTGAAGAGATCTTTAGCAGACAGTAACACTTTACACTAAAGTGTCTTTAAGTACACTTATTCATAGTACAAATGGTCAATAATATATTTTAGATACACATGCTGGGAATATTAACAATTACCTTTACCTTTGAGCACCCCTATCTATGTAATTGAAGGAAATTTATGCTTAGCATGCTAAAAATACTTATGGTGTTATACAGTGAAATTTCTGCTTGTCTGTATTACTTTCCTGTACTTTATTCTAGTCTGTGCTTGAGAGTCTTACAGCTCAATTGCCAGAAGTTTGCAAGTAATTGTCATTAATGCATAAAGTAGCACAGGTAGTGTTCATCATACATGCACAAAATGTTTTCTTGCCCTCTTCCCAAGAGGAGAGGCACGCAGTGCAGTGTTTGGATTTTCTGTTTACAGGATCCAGGACTTTTTTCTTTTTAATATACTGTGGAATCTAAGATTATCACTCAGACTGGGGCCCAGACAAAAGGCCTAAAAGGATGCTGAGCACATGTATTCCACATGTCTCTGTCTACCACAGAGCCATATATTTCCCAGCATACCACAGAAAAAAGATTTGTGAAGATTCTTGCAGGACCGTGTAGTGCCACAAGAAGGGAGCAAGGGAAATCAAGATCACTGGCAACGTCCTGTTTATGTTTGCTGTTTGGTTTGCTCACAGGGCTGCAGGAATTAATTTATGTGTGCCTCTGTAGGGAAGCCCTCACCCCTTCCAGACACCTATGGGCCTCACCAACTGGGCATGAGGGAAAATGTGTTCCTGATCCCAAATCTAGAGGTTACTTTATACATCCAAGAGAGCAGATAGGAGCCCCAGCACATCCTATGTCATATCCTTTTTCTTACTGTAGGTAGTTTATTGCTGCAGAAGGGAGCAGGAAGAAATTACCTTCAAACACAAAACAAATTTGGAGTCAAGTTTAATGTCAAGAGAAAAAAATCTTTGGTCTCTGCTAGTGGCCAGCAGAAAAGTAAAGCCTTTCCTTAATGTGACACATTTCATTTCATGAACTGAGATCACATTTATTTTAGTGCTGATCAGAAGGTCCAGACATGGAACTAACAAAGCCTGACGGCTTAAATATTAATGTCCATGCTTGGTCATCATCATCATCATATCTTGCTGTTTAATCCTATTCATAAATTTATCTTATAAGTAATNTCATCATCATCATCATCATATCTTGCTGTTTAATCCTATTCATAAATTTATCTTATAAGTAATTTTGTATTCTTTCTCCATCAACTCTGGCAGCTATTTCAGAACTCATTGTTTCAATGGTTGAGACATATGTTCTAATATTTGTTCCAAATATGATTATGTAAGGCAAGCAAGTCCAAAAAATGGGCCCCAAGGTGCTAGGCCCTTGGAAAGGAAGTTGATGGAATTCTTTAGACAGGAGTTCACTCATGAATCTGATCATTTGTCTTCCTCAAAGACCATCATCCTTATTACACTTAGTTTCATTAGAGAGGGGAAGAGTTTTGCTGCCCATGGTCTTCACATGGCATGGGAATCTCTTGGTTTGTCCATGTAATGGTTTGTAGAAGCTGAAAAAGAAAAGTTTTCCAATAGCTTTAGATAATTTACATGCTTAGTGACCCATGCCATTTGATGCTTCAAAAGCCTGTGTACACCACATTGCTGTACCCCCGCAAAAGGACATAAATAAGCAAAGTAGGTCATCATCTACTGAGACTAAATGGAAACTCTTCACTGGAAAGAGATGACAGAGAAGTGGCAGCTGTGATGCCATGTAGGATGAGCTGGACTTATAACAATATTTCTAGGTTGCAGTCTAAACCAAGCTATCAAAGCCAAGAGAATTATTCACTATGGCCACAAAGCCATTAAATACTTTCTACAATTCACTTACACAATTTTTGGGATGACTTTATGTCAAATCAATCACGCTTCACTATAATTTTACCTGTCAAACAAATGGGCTGTTCTGGTAGAAATAGTGTAAAAGAAAGGTGGAAGAGATGTAAAGATTAGAACTTCCTCCAGTGAGATATTAGTTTAATTTATTGACCTGAAGTCCTACCACTTATATTAATGGAGACAACAATGTCTTGGTCATCATTTTTAGAAGATAAACACAGGATTTGGGGCACAGAAATGCACGCATATTCCTATGTCTGTTCACTGGAGTTACAGAATAATCCATAATTTTAAGAAATTACCATTTGAAAAAGTAGTTCTTTCTGGACCTAAAATATAACTTTTCAGTAGATGTACTTGCAAATGGCATATTATTCCTCCAGGTTTATGTGAGGGGTGTTTATCTAATGCCATTTTACAATGGTATAGTCAGACATCTATGCATTTGTTAAAGGCAAGGAATACTTGTTCTCTGTGTGAAAATTGACAATTTCCTTTCAGAGGTCTCCCAGTGAAACCTTCAGGAAGGACACACCATGTCTGTAATTTCTGCGCTCAGATCTGCCTTGAGCGTTAGGAGCTTCAAAAGTAAATTAAAGAGCAAGCAATGCAGATGAACCACTGATTAATTGGTACAATGGTGTTTGAGAATGCAACATGCATGTGTACAGAATTATTTACAAATATGCTTATGTATGTGTTCAGAGCACTACTTCAATGCCTGGTCCTGAAAGGCTGCAGGTACTCGGGGATGAGGAAAAGATTTTATCTTCAGCAGAGTGGATATAAGGATGCTCCTAAATTGTAACTTCATCAACCAGAGTTTATTTTGATTCATTTTGATTCCTCTCTTTGTACAAGCTGAGATGTCTTTTTGAAACCAGGAACAGCATTGTGGCAAAGTGCACAGAAGTTTTTAGAAATTATCTGTCTGTCCTAGGAACATTTTCAAGCTATTTTACTACAAATATCTTCCTTTTAGATAGGCTCTACTGTCTTTTTTACTTAATCATAACTGAATTTCCTTGGAGAGTCTGGTCAAATATTTCAGCAGGCACTGGGGAATAGTTAATGACAAAGTCTGTTAAACTCTGTGCACTGCTCATCATATTTCTATTAGGTTAAGAATCTTCACTTGGTTTGCTTGCTTTTTTTCAAACATGAAACATTCTTCAGGTAGGAACATTATTTGGATGCCACAGATTTTTCCTTGTGTTTTTGCTGTATTGCAACAAAACAATTTAGCAGTGCAAGGAAGAGGTTGCTTTTACTCCTCAATGCCATCAGTGTTGTGCTGTGACAGTGCACAGGGTGCTCTCTCTGCTACATGCATGGTTGAGAGAAGGGACTCAGGTACTCACCAATGTATCTCTCTGCAGACAGCCATCTAATTTGCCATTTTTAATGGTGTCTGTGAACAGCAAAGCCTGTCTTCTCCTCCCCTGCCAGTCACCTGGTGGCTGGTGCCCCACCTGAGCAGGTGTTTAGGAGGCCCTGCTAGTGACAAACACTCCCAGCAGCAAAAGACCCACTGCTGGCACAACTGTGAGAAGCACGTGGCAAAAGGAGCCATGGGTGGCCTCGCAGCCCCAAGCACGGCTCTTTGCTGCAAGGATGGTTCCTTCATTTCAGAAGAAAATTTAATCAAGACTTTATGACCTAAAAGCACATAAGAAATTACTTTTCTACCCAAAGTTCCAGTTCCAGGTTAGTGACGTTTTTTAGTACCTGATCTACCACAAAATATAGCATGCATGTTACAGAAGCAGTCTCCTTCTTTCAAATAGACAAATCACTCTGAAATAACTTGCACTGCAAACTTAAACAATTATTTTTTGTTGCTTAAAACACCCTTTTCAACTTTCATTGTCACCAAGGCAAAACAGCTTCAATCAAAAAAATCCCTTTAAAACAAACAAACGAATGAAGAGTCACGAATACTCAAAAATAACAATGCAGGTCTATTTTGGTAATTCTCTTGGCAGAGTAATATGGAAGATTCTCTCAAATGAACTGCTTCCAAGTTTTCAAGGGTACAGATCATAAATAGATTTTTCAGGAAACTCACAAAGTTTGGGTACGATAAGGAGAGAGTAGATAATTAAGTGCAATTTTTGATTTTACCTATGTGACTAAATAACAGAGAGAGTGGATTTGTTCTCAAAACAAGGCACCAGCATGTTTCTTTTTCTTAACCCTTTATGGTGTTTTTTTTTTCCAAATTAAATCTCCATCCTTCTTAGTGAAGACTTTATCTCCAGAGCCAGAGATAGCCTTTGAGCCAGGCAATGAGAGGACACAGTACAATAAAGGACATAGAGGTCTTTGTGATGACAACAGGAAAAGCTCAAGGAAGAAAAGAGAGTGGCGCTGAAGGATGTGTGCCAGAGAAGGACTGGGGAGGGAAAGGGATGCCGGGGCCGGAGAGGGAAGAAGGTGAAGGAGTCCTGGAAGTCGCTGTTATTTCAAGAGATGGCACAGATAGGCAGAGAGCAGACTACGGAGCGCGGCCGCTGACCTTTCCCGAGCTTCATGTTACAGCAGCCGTGGGCTGCGAGCCCCGAGAGAGCTGGTCCGTGCGCAGCCCCGCGCTGCCCCGCCAGGGCTCCGCTCTCCCCGCAGGACAAAACCCGCCCTCTCCAGCCTGCTCTAAAGCCCTGTGCACCTCCCCATTTTCATGCAGGCTCCTCTCGCTCAGCCTAGACCTGGCAAAAAAAAAAAAAAAATTGGCGCTACAGGGTGAGAGGAGGACAGGACGCTTTGATTTCTTTACCGAAACATACCAGTTTAGCTTTAATCATTGTCAAAGAAATAAAAATGGATGTCTGAAGCATTTCCAACTTCCCTTTTCTTATCAAGGTGAAAACGCACATAGAAATGATTCACAGAATCACAGAATAATTTAAAATGGACAAGAATTATTTGGGAGTACTTTTGCTTTCTTTTCAAGACTTTTTTTTCTGCTGACAAAAATAAATCTACATATTTTTTAAAACAAAAACACGGGAAATGGGCATTGTTCAATTATTTCTCTATTTTAAATTTCATCTGAGCAAAGAAGGCTAGCTTTCTTCTGACCATCTCTCCATTTACAGGCATATTAACTGGGGGAAAGACACAACACGATTGGCATTGTAAAGATTTTTTCATTTGTAGTGAAAAGAAAATGGCAGATTCCAACTTGTGATTTTATTAATAAAGAAAAAATTTGCATTAACCAGGTCACTTTCTCCTAAAGGATCTTAAGGCACTGTAGGAAAAAAACTCTAAAGGATAAAGGATGTGCTATTGACAGTCAATCATTCTTCTGTTGAAAGTCAGCACCTTTTTGGCAGCAGTACTACCCAGTTATTTAAGACAGGAAGTGAATTAGATTTCGTTTAATTGCAGGAATAATGCATGTGGCTTAGTGCAATACTTTGATATGGTATTTGGTCACGTCACACATTTAATAGCTGTGTTATTGTGACAACTGCTATGCCATTCTCCACAGCCCAAGTGGTCAGCATCATTACATCTGAATGAAAAAGTATGGCACTACCCTAAACATCAGCTGGGACACTGATTCAGTGCTGACTCAGAGGGGATAGGCTCACATGCTGAATTACAAACATTGTTCTCCACACAGTGGTTTTTTGGACATTTTCTCCTCTAAGCAAAATCTTTGTTTCATATTAGTTTTGAGAACTGAAAGGTACTGTAGGTTGTGAAAGCCTCCTTCAGAGAACCGGAGTTACTGCTCATTCTTAGTTAGCTCTTCTGATCTAGGCAGGCTGCAAACCAAAACCTGAATAGAGAAACAGTGCACGTTCTATCACACTTCAGAACACTTTTTATTGAAGTCTGGATATATCCTCAAAACAACTTTCACTCTGTTTTCCAGAAATATTTCAAAGAGTTTGATTTCTTTAAAAGTAGGATAAGCAGGAAGTGAAATTCTGCAGCTCGACATGTTCAAACTTGTATGCAACTGATCATCTCAGTAAATACGCACACAGGCACCACAGAGAGTATCACATCATAAAGGTGCAATACAGCTTCTTTTCTCAGTAGAAAGGCTCTTGTGCTTATTGTTTATGATCTTTTTGTGTCTTTTGGGTGTCTCCTTGTCCTGGAACTGTCTTCCAGGTATGTGAAGAAGTATGACCTCTTAGTTACTTCCCCCAGCCCATTTTGTGAGAGTAAGACAAGTTAATTGTGCTTGACGATATGGATGACCCTTTCAAGTCATGTAAAATGATACTGCTCTGCTTATCACAGGTAGATAACCATTAATATTATGTGTACTGTCTATGGGAAGAGAAAGGGTCTTGTTTGTTTTGAATGTTTTCAAAGGTAGGAAACAAAGGGTCCTGTGGGGACACCAGCACACAGCAGACAGTGCAGCTATACAAATCAAAGTTAAAAGACAGGAACCTGCAGTAAAAAATAGGTGAAAGACAAAAATCTGGCTGTTTCTTTATAATAAGACTAACCCATTTCACTGAGGTGAAGAAGTAAAATACCATATTTAACTCACGCTCCTAACTGGAGCTCACTCCTGGCCAGTCACTATTTTTACTAAATGAATTCCCCAGTTCTCACTAATTTTAACTGGGTTCATGTGTGTTAATAAAATATCTTTAAAAAATGGGCATCTCTCAGAGTATGGGTCAGAAAATACTTTGTCATTTTGTTCATATAAGACCCAAAGAAAAGGGGGTCTAGAGCCTGAAACCTTTGCATTATTGTATCATTTATCATCACAGCTTAGGAGCACAGGTCACTAAATCTAACTGTAAACAAATTGCCGCAGTGCAAGGATCTTTCTTTGCAAACATGGGCACCAGTCAGCTTATATTCAATAGAAGGGCAAAGCAGGATGAGGAAGGATCTAGTCAGCTGGGTAAGTGATGGGTGCATTTATGAGCTGAATTTTGCCTTGGTGAAATATTAGCACTCACAGAAAAGAATCCTCAGCTTGATTCAGCCTTCGGAGTCCAGTGGACTTTGAAACTAGCCTTTAAACTGACTGTTTTAAAAAACTCCACACCACAACACCCTAAAAAGCCTGAAAGTAAAATGCACCTATTTCTTTGTAACACATAACATGTATTGCACTCTGAGGAGCAACATTTTTAAGTCAGTGGAAAATGTCTCATTAGTTTGAGCTGGCTTTGGATCAAGCTCCTGAAGGTTTTCAAAAGACATTGCCAGCATCTGTGGACTTCAGACAGCCTCACTTTTGGAAGCAGAAAATAATAGTTTCTAGTGCTATTTTAGAATTGTATACCATGCACTGCATAATTTGTGGTAAAACAATATGATAAGAAAGATCATGTATATATTTCATTTGACAGATTTTGTGTTATCTGCAAAACAAGAATGTAAAGTATAGAATTGCTGGGCAGGCAAAGAGCTGATTGAGGAAAGGGATCTCTCAACAGAGCTCAGTGGAAACACCGCATTTTGGAGAATAATGAAGATCCCAGATTCCCATTGCCTCAGTCTTTTGGAGTAATTAGGGGTTCTCTTACTAAGGGTCAGATCATCTCATTGACCTCTTAACTTTCCGATCTTTAAGAAGCTCCTCAAAAGAGGCATAAACCAAACAAGAAGGTACTATCTGCCTTTTGAAGTGAGTTTTCAGGAAATCAAAAATGTATGATTTCTCTGAAGTTAATTAAAACATTCTAAAAATGTTTGGGTTTGAAGCCTTTCAAAAAGGCAACTCTTTCCACAGCTGAGTGAAAACTTAATCTATTTGTTGTATGTTACAGACAATAAATGCATTTTTTAATTGCTCCAAATGAAAATTACCATTGCTAGTTTTAAAATAAAACAATTTTTTCAGACAATTTTTTCTTTACATTTTGATATTCAGTTTTTATGGTGGAAAAGCTGTTAATTTGAAATTTCTTGGAAAAGTGGAAATTTGGGGGAAAGCAATCAAATTATTGGGGCTAATTTGTTTTGAAAATCCTGCTGCAATATCATAGTATTATTTAATAGATTTGAAATAGTAGGCACCTATTAAATGTATGATTAATAAAATGTGCAACGTAATGAAAATGGATTAGGATGGTGAAGTGGGAGCAAATGGGTGAGTCAAAAGATTCAGTACAACTTTCATCTTGGAAATGTGGACACTGAAATGCTCTGAATCCTTTTGATTTCAACAAAATACCTATAATTTCTTTTTACCAATATAGAAAACCTCAACATCATGATGACTGAAACACTTTTGTAGCATGTCTGTGAAAAAAGAGGCATAAAAAATTATGAGGTTGAAAATTACTATTTTGTTAATGCTACAAATGCATACAGAAAAATATGTACTAGTTAATGAATGGTATGGGTTCACTTTATTTACATAAGATTGCAAGAAAAAACTATCACAAAGGATCTACAGGGTGTTAAAATTCAATATTGATACCACTGTGTTGTATCTGAGTGTTAACTTACCATAATGGCTACACAAGTTTGGTTCACTTGCAGCGTGAGACACTAAAGATTTTGATTAGGAAGACAATAACACCATTATGTGCTTATATATTTTCCTGTGTGTAACAGAACAAATGGATCTTCTGACTTTCATCTGACCCCTGAAACTGCCATGAAACATCTCTTTAAAAAACTGCATGGAAACTTCCTTCTTTTCAAAACAAATCTTAACATTGTACTAATTGCTGTAACAATGTTCTTACCTTCCTCCACCCTTAAAACAGAATATTAAACCAGCAACCTCAGACATATTGACAATTTCTCTGCTACTCAGAAAATCTCTCACAAAAAGAAGTGTCAGAAACATCACAAAAACCCCTTGGCCATGCTACTGCCCTTGATTTTTATGTAGAAGGTACTGAGATTTCAAAGATGCTCATGTACCCAGTCTCTTTGAAATCACAATACTTGTTAGGTACTAAAATACTTTCAACCATTTAAGCTTTACACTGCAGTGATAGGCTGTAGTGTGCAATTCGTAGACAAACAGCAGTGCTCTTCCAAATTCAACAGTAATAGGAATAATTGATGACTCTCATATTCTGAAATAAAACTCCTTGTAATAGTTTTCATGTAAGGTTTCATTTTATCTACATGAAAATCCTCAAATATTTTGCTGAACCCTTTAGGAAAGGCTCTTTTGACCTAGATGGAAAATAATTTGCAAGAAAACAGTGCAAGCATAAGTTTTAGAGCTCTCATAAAACATCACGCATGGGACAAGTAAGGCCATGTTACATAGAAGAACGGACTCTGTCCATAGAGTTATCAGTTAGGTTAGTGGTTAATGTGTAATCTTCAATCTACAAACCCTGAAAAACGAACTCTCTGCTCTCCATATCACCTCGAAAAATGTGTGGGTATAGTCACTTTCCATGATCTCATAACTGAATTACTGATTTTCTTAACTTCACACTACTAAGCAGAACTGAAGTTCTCTTACATCTACTTTTCTGCCACAGAGAAAATTTTCTTGCTTAAAAGCTATTTTAAAATTCTCCTGATACATGCAGTTTTATTCAAGCATTTTTTACCTAGATAGAGCATTAAAACTATTTTAGGTTTTCCTAAGTTATATGATCCAGAACTGTAACACATAACTATATTAAGAATTAGATGTATTTCAATTAGCTTATTTAAGGATTTAATACACCATTTCATATAAGAAATAGTATTTGCCATTCTAATGAAATTGATCAAGCAAGGTGCCACTAATTTTAAATTTGAATATTTTTTGTTAGCACCTTTTTAAAGCTAATCTGTATTATGCCAGCCAAGCTTCTATGACAAACCTGATTTAAATGCAGATTTTTTTTTACTGCATTCTCTTCTCACAAGTCATGAGACAGACACATAATGCAGAGTTATGCAGATACCTTTGGGACTACTTTGTTTGTTGCTACTTAACACTAGAGTTATAATGCTATAGAAATACTTTTTGTGCTAGGCCAGAATGAATTTGGCTTTGTTATTTTCCTTTAGCATCATCCATATCAGAGGAAACTTACGCAAATAGAAATGAGATTCAGGGGGACACTGTGTTCCCTGAAATCTCTAAATAAAGACCCTTTCCCTAAATTAGGACTCTGTTCCCTAAATAAGAATTCAGCCTTCAGAAGTGACTGAACTTTTATTGAACCCCAAAGTTTTGGCTTATCTCTTAGGCAATGGCTGGGCTGGTTCTTATTTATATCCCTATTTAAAACAAGCTGGTTAATTCTTGGGTTTGCTTTCAAATTTAGTCACACATGGAATGTCTTAATTGTTTGTTAAAGGAACAGCAGGTTGTGGTCAGGGTCAAATGCCCTTGTGCTCAACAGATTTTAACTTTGCATAGTACTTACTCTTGAGACTGTGATAAGCAAACCTAGAGGCAAATCATGCTTTATGTGAGGGAAGTGCTGAGTGTGCAGGTATGCAAGGGCAGGGGAAAGGAGGAGAGGACCTGAGTTCATGGGACTGGGCATTTTTCTACCATACCAGACAGCATAGTATGCACTGGTAAATGAGCTTTCAGAGCACGCTTTTTGGACAGCATTGGGTTCTGCAAGATTTGTAGGAAAACAATGCAAGATTGTTTTGTAGGAAAACAATGCAAGTCTCCACTGCACAGTTAAGTTGGAGGTTAGCAGAAAGATTTAGGTATATGGGCTGGAAACATGGTTATGTGTTCAGTCCCGCTCATCACCTGTTTTGTAGGTGCAAGGACAACAGACCTGCTCCACATGGTCCTCCAGTGGTGCCATTCCAAAATTCTGTTTTCCTAGACCAGGTGGGGTCCTCCCTGAGTCACTCCAGAAGGATCTTCAAGTAGTTTAATCAACACAGCATAAGGCAACATAAGATTTCTGCTCACATGTGGTGAAGATGTCCTTCAATGTACTTGAGGAAAGGCGAGGACCTGGTGGCATGACAGAAGCATGGGGTTCCACGGAAGACCTGCCTATAATCATGGTCCCAACTATTTGACTAGTGCAGCCACGAGCCATGGGCTGGTTGAGTGGTTTCTAAGGCAGACTCCCAGGGAGCTGGGCAATCAAGGCTCTCCTCCTTTCCTCGCTTTCATTCCAAACCTGATCTTGCCCATTCAGGGACAGATTATGAGGGGGATTGGAGGAGTTGAATGGCAGTGGGGAAGACATGGATAAATCTCTTTTTTTAATGTGATTTTTAAGAGTCAGGCTCAGATGTAATGCTCTGTCTGATCACTGAGCAAATCATCCTAAAAAGGAGAAGTTAAGAGGAGTAAATCAGGAGGAGTTGACCTCCCCTGGCTATGGTGGGCTGTAGGAAGTGGATAGCTCAGCGGGCAAGCCACCTGCTCCAGCCCAGTGGTTGGCACAGAGTCTAGTTTGCATATCAGGCTGCCTCCAGGGAATAAAAAAGGGTTAACTCAGACAACCATTATTTCAGCTCTGTGCTCTGCAAAAAGAGAAAGGAAGACTGTCCTGTGTTTCCAACCAAGGGACTTGTTCTGTTTGATTTTCCTTGGAGAACACTGCTTGCCAACTTTTCCACTCCCTGGAACAAGGGGTCTGGCTGAATTTATTTTCAGCACCCTCCAGGAAATGAGGCTGTTCGGTTTATTATCCTGAAACTAGAAGACAAATTCAGTTTCTTTAGTAGGTGTAGGGGCATGGTTACTAAATTTACTGTGTTTTTTAAGAAGATTTGAGTCTTGAAGCAAGTCTGTCTGATGCTCCAATGTGTCTTTGGCTGAAACCCCCAGCTCAGAGCTGGCAGTGTGAGCGAAGATCTTACGTAGGCAGCCACCTTCAGTTAGCTCTGGTAAAAGAGAAATCCTAAGAGCTGTGTAGACATGTGTCTTTCTCTATGTGAGTGGTATCAGTAAAAGGGCAGTGAGTGCACAAGTGATTAAGGCTGGTTTACAGCAACATGCCAGTCTCCCACAAGACAAAAAGAAAATCCAGGTAGCATTACACAAGAGAAAGGTACATTTCTTTCTCTGATCTCTTTAGTGCTTACAAGATTTAGATAACATGCTTATCATGAAGCAAACGGAGATATTTTGCAAGTTTTACTTGGTGTGGTAACAACTGTTACCCTTTATACCTTTGTAAATGCCCTGAAGTTTGCAAGAGTAAGCGCATAAATAAAGTGAACAAACACAGCCTAACTCCAAATACCTCTTGGCTTTTCGCATACATCTCTAATTAAATGATGAGGATGAATTTTTGGTGAGGTTGTAATAAAATAAAATTATTTAAATAAATAACTGACAAAATAGTCATATGGTCAGAATAAATTACCACAATGTTTTTAATTACTAAAGTAAGTTTTGGTATGAGGGAATGAATAATATTAAAAGATTTAATTAGTGAATTCAGAGGGATTATTTACAGCACTAACATCAACAACATAACATCTAACATAATCAGAGATCAAAGAAAGTCTACCAGGCAAGCAAGACCCTTCTTGCAGAAAATGTGGTGTCCTAGTCTTTAATTCTTGCTTTTCTCTCATTTAGGTTTCTTTCCCAGGTACTTTTATTTCCTCTAGAATATTTAGCTGTAGATAATTAAATAATTTTTGTAGAGGATCAAATAACCTGTAGCAGTTGTCTGTTGGTTCTACAGAAGCTAAAGATCAGAAATGGGTGAAGAATATTGACATCACAATCCCACTATATATGAGAGGAACAGGGAGAAGGGGAGCTAAATAACACCACTGTTATTTAGTTCAAATGCTTGTTTAAATTTTTTTCCCAAGATTCATAAGGGGTTCTTCTGACCTGGGTAATTTCAGCAGTGCTTTGGAATAGTTGGTCTGTGAAATTATAGGGCAGAGGCCTTGTTTTACCTTGGCCCTTGGTGCATTTTGATGACTCTCAGGCATGTGCAGAGTTTACAACAGGAGACCTGCCAAGAGGCAAAAATAAATTAGATTAATTAGATACAATGAATTAGAGGGAAGTTTGTGAGGAATTTTTGTGGAATTTTTTTCTACTCAAATGTGTCATACTTATTTCTGCAATTTCTCTGATTTGCTTCATGTTTTCTGGCTGTACTCAGGAACCTGTTCCAGGCTGAAAAATATCTCCTCTGTCTAGACTGAATGCAGAGGGATAACATCTAAGAAAAATATTCAGAAGAAGAATTTATTTCCATGAAATTTCCCTCAATTTCTCCTCCTTCACATTTTGTCAGAATTTGAAACCATAGGAACAAAAAAGCCTAAAAAAAAAGTGTGCAAAAATTGAATTAAAATTTCCAGATGAAGAAAAATGTTTAACTTGTTCTAATATGCATTAGATCATTGAAATTCCTGCACAATTTTCCAAGAGAATGAAATAACAGAATTCATGAAAGACATTAATTTTCAGTAATATTGTTGTAACTTGAAAAACTTCAAATTCTTCTACAGAAGTGACTATGTACTGAATGAACCACACAAGGCTTCTGTACCAGCCCCACACTACATTAGAATGTATCTCTTGAAAAGATTTGGTTGCAGGATTTGAAATCAGTTATTAAAAGCTTTTCTTATCAACAAATCACATATTGGAACAGGAGAATAACACGCTCTAATTTTTCTCCAGCTTTCTGTGAGCTCCAGAGGGCTCTGTCCTTGGTCAGCTTCCCTCCTCCCACTGGAAAGGGCACCTCCTCTCTGGGGAAGGTTGTCTGTAAACACAAGCCAAACTGCTCACACTGATGACTCAAATCCACCCGTCTGCTCCAGTCTGTCCAGGCCCAAAGCTCAGTCTGCTTCTCTCTGAATGTCTCGCCATCGGCTCAAGCTCAGCATGGCTCACCAGAGCTCTTAATCTGTCTCCTAAGCTTCCCTTGCTACTGCTTTTTCCAGTCACTCTGGTTAACATCACTGGCTGTTCTGTTGCTTGGGCCTTGAGCTTGTCCAGCACCTTCAGCCTAGGACTCTCGAGGCTCTCTGTAAATTTTGATATACAAAACTTCAAAGCTTTGACCTTTCTCATACTTCCACACAGCTAAAATTACCAGTCCAGTTTTCATCCTTTCACCACAAGATGCTTCTCCCTGATTTTGATGGAGCCCATTTCCTGCTCGTTCCTCCATGCCCACAGCTGTAAGCAGGTTTCCCCTCTCATCCCATGTTCCCATCCACTCCCCCAACATCAAGCACAGCCTGCTTATATTCTCCTGGTATATTTCTCCTGCGTACAGACTGCAGCCACGCTGCCATCTTGGACAACCCATGGCACTATCACACATTCAGGAACCTTTCACACCAGTAATGCCCTATTTCTACATTGCTTTGTCAGTCAAGATGAAGCTCTCTGTAAAACCATACATAACTTTGCCATTATGCACCTTCAGCCTTTGCCCAGGAGCTTTCCTTTTTCACAGTCTGCAAAACACCAGATTGTGGGCATGCTGCAAGGGTTACATGCACAATGACCTGTAACATCACATTGTTTTCCTCCATGTCTCCGAATGCAAGCTACCTGTTGTCTTTTGTTCTTCACTTTGATTGAAAGTTGTAGATCATAAATGCATGGAACACCTCTACCACCTGGCCATGTGTGGAAAATGGCACAGTGAAGCCCTGGTCCACGTCTGAATTGCACAAAGTCTGCAGTACTAGAAATACAGACATTTGATATTCAGCATCTTTGGAATGTGTTATTCAGTTTCAGGACTAGGTTTGACTCACACTCCTTCAGAGAAGAGGCTAAAGTTATCCCTAAATGTTTAAAAAGTGAATTATAATGATTGCAATTATTTAGCATCTACTGAAATCAGGTGCCTTTCTTAAAAAGCAATTCTGGAATGGAATTTTCTTAATTCTTATTTTTACCTTCATTGTGGAATTGCAGAGGTAATATTTTAGATGAGTTGCTATACAGGGTGGCTAAAGCACTACTTTGTGGGATAAAGTTGCACAGTGTTCAATTTAGTTTGAATTTCAGGTTTGGTGATCACTGAATTACATAAAGTTTTCTTTCTTTCTCTTTCTCAAGTATTGAGAGGTTCTTCTCAAAGGCATGTGCAAGTCTCCCTTGGAAGCACATTTCTGGTGCTCTGACTCCGAAGTTTATTCTTTCTGCAGGGATCTATAGTTTCTATATTTTTATAACCCAAAACAAATGTTTTCTGAGGCATAACAGAAAGCTTTATTTCTAAGCCATTTGAACACATACATTAAAAACATATTAAACATGAGTAGATGATGACTGCAGAAGAAGATATTTCTAGATGTGGAGTCTTTTTTAAAAAGAGCTAAAACTGTTTTCCTTTCTAAGAAAAATATATCAGATTCCCTATGTTTAGTGTATTTCAAATTCTGTCAACATATCATAATCTGTTAACAGGAAGCTGCCTACTGGTTTGCTCACTGCTGAGATAAGGGGTGACATTCCTACACTATTGAAATCGGTGACAAAGCTTACTTTGACTTTAATAGGCAGAAGATTTCATCCAAAGGAAGAAAATTTTTATCCTTACATTTTCAGAATGGAAAAGAATGAAAAGCCTTTTTCCAATTCACATTTATCTCCATTTCCAGATACTGCCATGTAAGAATTATTTTATATATATATATATATAGTCATCCTTTTTTATATAAATTGTTTGTAAAAGCAAACACTTAAAATTAACACTTATATTTTCATTTTACTAATATGGATTTGCTACCTTTCCACACAAAAGAATGAACATAATTTCTTTAGATAGAAAATTATATTTGTAAAAATAATTCTGTTTTCAGAGTGATGTTTGGTGGGAGGAGGTAGAGGAAGGGCTGATTCAAGATTCAGTGAAATAGGTGCGGGGAAAAAGTAGACACAAAACTTTCTATTGACTTTGTTGGACTTTATGCCACACTCTTCTCCCCTGTGTGGCAAAAAAAAGCTGTGTAGCAGGAAAAGTTCAGCTCCTTGTAACTTTTCTTCTGCAAGAGCCTTCTTAGGAAGAATGTGGCAAAATACTTGAGCCAAGAGTCCCAGCTGAATTGTGTAAGATTAGGATTAATTTCCAGAAATGCTGAAGTAAGTATAATCTAGGTGTCAGGAACACAGTGATTTGGTGCATAAGAAGGCACCAGACCTACAAATCTTGCAAACACTGAAGGTCTCTGTGAAAACGTATTAAATGACACAAGCCCACCACATGCAGTGAGACCTGAGTATTGACTATCTACCCAAGGACACAGGGACAGAAGGGCACAGATTTTACTATGTGATCTCTGGTTTTTGGAAAATCCTTCATTTAATGGCAAATTATATGTTAAGATTTAATAATAATAATAATAATGAAGAGTCATCAGTCTTGTCTACGATTAGAATTTTGTTCGTTCTTCACCCTAGGTCACTGCACAAGGGAAAGGTGAACCTAAAACACCTTAACTTTCATCTGTCTGAAGAAGAGTGATTCTTCATAGAAGAGTGATTCTGAATTGGGTGTATTTATACTATGATCTCTGTGTTCACCCTCCTACCACAGTTTAGATACGTTGGTTTAGATTGCCTACCTGATGAAATACCTTTTAAAACTACTTTGTAATTGCAGTGCCATGTTAATGCTTCATGGACATCACTACATCACTGAACTGACTTTACAGCAGTGTAAGCACATGTAAGCACACCCATGCACATACCCAGGCCAAGCTAGAGGATGATTCTGCAGTGTGACACTGACTTCAATGAATCCATCCAGTCCCATGGCGTACAGAGAAGTTTACCACAATGAAATATTGCTTTGCTTGACTGTACGTTCAAATATTGACCAGACCTATGACATGTAGAAGTTTCTGTGACTGAGATAATAAAACCATATTTTATTATGTAAGCCACTTCATAATTCAGCTCAAAAATTAGCAATCCTTTAATTACCCATAAACAATACAAAATGATCATAATTAATGTGTAGGCTAGATGAACATAATTTAGGAATCAAAGGATCACTGAAAATCAACAGGAGGCTCTTGAGTCAGTTCTTCCAAAATAGAAACCTATCAGGGCAGACAATTTGAGAGCCACATTCCTCCAAAATTGGAGTTATTTGTACGCCTCAGCACTCGCATCGCAGCACAAGACTGAGGTTCTGCTGACATCTGTTGGTAAACGTCTGAACAGCAGGACTGATGTCGCAACTAAGTAAACGAAATAAAAAACATATATAGAATATTTATAGAACATATATAGAAAACAGGAGTAAAGGTACGTGTCTTCATTCTATAACAGAAAAGTTTCCAGTTATTGGTAAGTCATAATGTGATTGAGGTTGGGGAAAGGGCGACAAGAAAAGGTAAAAACAAAATTTGCTGCTAGATTTTTTGTCAGATCTTCCCTGACCAAGATGATGAGTTCACTTCCTACTGAGTCAATATACTACTTGCAGTGAGTCATTGTGGAGATGCTGACTAAGCTGAAAGAGATTTGCTAATGACTGGATGATCAGCAGATTAATAATTAATATCAGCAGAGATATCAGCATCAGCATCTGTTTTGCAAATGATCAGAATCATGCTATCATGGGAGTGTGATAAGATGACAAACACTACTGAGAGATTTTCAAACTTTTTGTTTTATATATAGGAAGATAATTGTTTGCTTACTCAGCAATTTATCCCCAAAACACAGCAAATATCAAAGCTGAACTCTGTTAGTGTTGGTTAAGCCCAAGAAAAATTTTAGTAGAAATTTACTTTCTGCTACAACATGAACAATTAAGACAGGCTTCAAATTTTCAGTCATAGCACAGTCCTAATGTGAATCACTTTTAATTTTGTGATAAGCAAGCCTATTGAAAAAGGCAGAAAGAGTGCTACACCTTTAATTTTAAGGATTTCTGTTATCAGACTGCACACTGCACTCTCTTTTATTTTTACAGGGGGTGCAAGGTGTCCGGTAAGAAAGATATGTTTTGCACAGTGTTTTACACACTATGTGAACCTGTGTTAACTGCTTTCCTGATAAGAAAAGATCCAACAGTGTAGATTTGTTCCTTCTTCTGTTGTTCACTTCCTTCTCCTCCCTTTACCCCCCAAAAACAAGGGAGAAATTTACAGTACAGAGAAAATTCACTTTCAGTCCCTGGTGCTCATCTTTGAAAGAAAATTACTGCTTGTAACATTACGGGTCCAAAGATCTTACCTTGGACCGCTATGTACTTGGGGATTTTTTGTATATTCCCACCTTCACCCTGTATCCAAGATGAATTGAAAGGCATTGTGATGGATAATTGCTGTGCTTACTGGATGCTTGCCAGCCCGTTCAGGAATTACCCTGCCCTGCTCTGAGAGTGCTGCTGGAGCCTGTGGAACTACAGGCGCTGCCCTGTGAGCACCCGTGTGGCCAGGCTGCCCTCTCCCGCCAGCTCAGGGAGCTCCAGCTGTGTCGAAGAAGCACAGCTGCCCAAAACTTCCACTACAACTCAGACTGGCTGCTTTTACAGCATGAAGCTGATCTTCGGAGACGTTGTGGAAATGTCCAGGATATTGAGATGTAGGGCTGTTCAGTCAGATATACGACAGATAACCTTGCCTGACCTGCTAAACAGTCAGGCACTCTGGACAAATATAAATACATTCATCCTGGACAATACCTTCTGGCTGAAAAAGACATTTTTCACGAGGCAAACTGAAGCTCTGAATCAAATGCATGGCCTCTGCTGTCTACACAATCAATTTGCAGTAAGCTGGCCAAAACTCCCAGACAAACTGTGCACATACAGCTTGTTTGTGTTGCACACTGGCAAGCAGAACGCTTGACAGAGGTATCGAGTTAATAATCCTCCCCATGATGCAAATTTGTATGCATATACAATTCTGTCTGGGAAGCTTTAGACAGAAACAGCCTTGGCTTGCCAATATCTACCTAAGCAAGTTGCTCAGACAATTAGCAAGCTTTTATCAGCATTGGGCATGTCAAGGCATTGCCAGCAACCTCCTTGCTGGTGGCATGTTCTTGAGCTCCAGAACAAAAGGTGTAGTCATAGTCAGCAGCTGTCCTGCTGCCTTGCAAAGGGAGAAGATTAGCAAACAAGGTAAGAAGGAAAAATTACCAAAAGAAAAGGGAATAGAGCAAAGAAGCCACATAGCTGTTGTTTAGGATGTAAGCAAAGCTGATGAGCACAGTTATGTCACTCAGTGACAGTGACCATTTATGGGGCTGGCATATTTGATACGTACACAACCCTCAGCCTCTACACAGGATGTCCTATTACAGATGGTAACTCTTTCCGTTAAGAGAAGGCAATCAAGATACAGTTCTGAGCTGGTAACTATAAAGGTTTGATGCCATTTCCGAAATGTTTTAGGTCATTGTCATTCCAGGTGGTTACTTTATTAACAAACATAAGCACTCTTTGAGCTTACCAGACCTTTAAAGACCACACATGAACCTCCGTGTCTCCAGCTGGTGCCATTAACCACACATACACACAGGTTTACCCTGGATGAGGAGCTGCAGTGAAGTCCTCCCCAGGCTGACAGGACAGCTTGGCAAAGGCTGTGGGCAGCAGCTTCATTCGGAAGAAAAGCAGTTCAGCCATGTTGCCAAACCGCCTCCTGTCCCCTGCATATTTCCACTGTGCAGGAGGAGTACCCCCTGGAGGAAAAATGTTTGCAAGTTTGCTGACCCAGGAAATCCTATTGTAAAATAAATACCCCATGGATGAGCCTGAAGTCATCCACTTGAAACACCTTTACTGGGTGCTCTTTTATCCAGACTGGCTGCGCAGGCCAGAGTGGGGGCTGGCATGGGACTACACACCATGGCTCTGGGGGTGAGGGCGACAAGCACCAGCCAGCCAGGCTGGTGTTCTGGAGTGGCCATCTTCACTGGGACAGGTGGCCAACTTGTCCTTCACTTTTAGGATGAAGGGGAGACGCTAGAAACTTGTAGAGGCATGTTTGATGGAAACGCACCAAAGCTTTGAGTGGACCAAGCCAGGTTTAGCCTGGAGAAGAGAAGGCTCAGAGATGACTTTATAACCCTTTACAACTCCCTGAAAGGAGATTTTATCCAGGTGAGGGTCAGTCTCTTCTCCCAGGCAACAAGTGATGGAACATGAGGACACAGCCTTAAGCTGCACTAGGGTAGGTTTAGGTTGGACATCAGGAGGAATTTCTTCACAGAAAGGGTGATTTGACATTGGAATGGGCTNCGCCTGTGCCGCCCTGCGCGCCTGCTGCCGGCTGCTGCCGCCACGGCCCGAAACACGGCCCCAGCCCCGCGGCCGCCTCCGCGCCTCGCCTCCTCCTCCTCTTCCTCCTCCGCNAGAAAGGGTGATTTGACATTGGAATGGGCTGCCCAGAGAGGTGGTGGACTCACCATTCCTGAAGTGTTTAAGGAAAGACTGGATATGGCACTTAGTGCCACAGTTTACTTGACAAGGTGGTGTTCTGTCACAAAAGACTCAGAAGTCTTTTCCAACCTAATCGATTCTGTGATTCCGTGACCTGGCTTTGAGCTGCCTGAGTCACAGAATCAGAATCAAAGAATCAACCCCACCCAAGAAGCAGCTCTGATTTCGGGCCAGCACGGAGGGGAGCTCTTCAAGCTAGACCCGAGCCTCTTCCCTCACCGTGTGCCAAGGCCGGGTAGCCGAGCGGAAAAAGAATGAAAACCTGTGATTTTTTTTTTTT
>VXAX01004277.1:136922-261660 GCA_013399835.1 Leptocoma aspasia | reverse complement strand
TTTTTTTTTTTTTTTTTGGCGAACGTTTACTGTAAGGAGGATGGGAGGCTGAAACCCAGGTGGAGCCGGGTACACAACTCCGCCGGAGCACGGTGACCCGGAGAGGGGAGCAGCGACCGAGGGCGGCGGGGCCGTAAGGGCAGGCCCGGCCGCTCAGNCGTCTCCGCCGCAGCCCGCCATGCAGGCTTTCCAGTACCCCGAGGTGTACCGCGACGAGACCGCCGTGAGTACGGCGCTGGCTGGGACAGCCCCCGGCGTGCGGCGGCCGCCGGGCCCGGGCGTGGGGCACCCGGCTCGCCAACCCCCGCGGGGCCGCCTCGGGGCGGGGGGGCCGCCTCGGCTCTCGGGGGCTTTGTTCGGCTGCGGCCGCGGAACGCCCGGCGTGCTCCGTGCGGAGGGTCTCGGGTTTGTCGCGCCCGCGGGCCGCGGCGGCTGCCGGAGGCTTGTTAGGGCGGGATTCGGGCCCTTGCGCCGGTGCCTCCGGGCACGTCCCGCGTGTGCGGCGTGGCCGGGCCGGGAGCCGGTCCGGGGCGGGCAGCGGGACCGGGGCTGCGGGGGCAGCGGCCACACGGTGCATCCCGGAGCTTCGGTACCGGTGCATGTGTCAGGGAAACCCAGGCCTCTGCCCGGGCTGCAGCAGCGTCAGCAGAGGAACAAACAGTGTATTTATATAGGGTGGCACATCTGTAACATAGTCTCATCTCCATGTGTTTCCACCGTATCTGGATACACAAGGGATCGCGGTGTAAATTTGGCTAAAACGGGTTCGATTTTCTTTCCCTTCCTCAAAGCACTGTGCATTGTGCACTGGTCAGGAAGGATTTACATTGCGTTTAAACCAAACTGTTTGCCGGTATGAGCCAAAGCTGGAAAAAATCCTGAAGTATTAACTTTCCTAGTTTACTGGAAAGCTGAATTGTGCAAGCCCTAGTAGCAGGTATCTAGTCTTTTTTTGTGTACTGGAGGAAGGAAGCAGGTAAATTCAACCACGTGGATTAATCTTTTGTGGTTGATTTGTTTTGTTTGTTTGTTGTTTTGGGGGTGAGCTTTTGACTTTTTAAATTATTATACACATCATGCACATATTTGTGGGCAACAGTAGTAGGGAGGGCTAAACCAGAGACTGTTTGTGTAACCAGTAATCAGGTTAATAATTTGGCTTGAAAACCTTAAGGGTCTTGGTTTGGTTGGTGGGGTTTCTTTTTTGCTTACTACAAACTACATGTACGACTTACTACAACTATCATGTTGAAGGAATTTATGTGCATTTCACCATTTTTCTGGTGCGCTGCGTTTTTTTCTGAGAACTACCCTGCTGCTGTGGTGCCATCACCAAAGAATGGTAATACTAGTAACTCACCTGGGAGCAGTGTGTTGGTTCTCTCTTTCTTTGCTCCTTAGCACTGTATGCTTTTGTTAAATTCCAAATGCCCTTCATCATGCTGGCTATCCTTCCTTGGTGGATAGAGTTTGCTTGTGTGCATGTCTTTTTTAAAATTACTGTCTTTTATAAATTCAGGTGTCGGATTACCATGGATGTAAAATCAGCGATCCGTACTGCTGGCTTGAAGATCCCGATAGCGAAGAGACAAAGGTAACCTTTCTCTGCATGGGAGATACCTACCAAAGAGACCCTCAAGGTTCTCTAAAAGAGAACATGGTTCTCTTTTAGGGACTGATGCATTGGTACTCTGCTTTTGAAGAACCTGCCAATACGTTTTGAAAACTTACGTAGTGAATGAAGGTGTAGTTCATGTGCTATCTCATGGCACCAAGAGCAATGCCATTGTTTTCTCCCTGTGTTTCAATGGGGGAAAAGTTGAATGGGGCTTTGAGCAACCTGGTTTACTGGCAAATGTCCCAGCTCGTGGCAGGGGCATTGAACTAAATGATCTTTTGGAATACTTGGTATAACTTAGATCACAGAATTTTTAAAACTAAACCCATGCTTATCTTGCACCCATTTTTCTTGGCCAGTTCAAATGCTCAAGGTGGTGGTGTCATACAGAAGAGAAAAATTAATTTTTTTTTTCCCTGTGTGTGCTTGGTTGGACCAATCAAGGGCAGCTATAAGCAAACAAACTCCCTCCTCCAGATATGTAACGTATAATAATGTAATAAAAATGAACCCCTGGTCAGGTGGGGCAGTTCCTGTCTCACTTTGGGGAAAGGATGTGCAGAATGTGAGTTCATGCTCTGCTACCGTTTGGCCGTTAACTTCTAAGACAGATGGAAGAAATGTCCCTGGCACAGCTGGAATGTGCTACGCTGGTGAAACACTTCTGGTAATGACATAGGCCACAGCTGCCTGCAACACCACACTTTCACTGTTGTCTTGGCTTTGGCTTAGTTGGACTTCCAGCTTCTTGGTTTATTTTAACACTTTGTGGGAAATAAGCTCATTTTTAGATACAGCAAAGCCTTTTGCTGCTATGCCAGTCATATACAGTACCTTAACTCACTGACTGTAGGCAGTAATGCTGACCTTGTTCCAGGCATGAGGGATGGACAAGTGATGAAAAAGCAGGGATCATGTGAGGTTGGGTTGTACTATTCTTGACATGTGTATATTTGAATTAGGACTAGAACTGAAACTCAAATCTACAATTAAATGGATTTGTAGTTATAATAGACCAGTGTTTTGTTCACGTTGTGATAAATTTTCCAATTGCACTTTGAATATTCCTTTGTTAAAGGAAATTTTACTAAATTTTTTTACTTAAAAAGTAAATGCTCAGGGGCAAGTCGCAAGAACACTAATAAATTTTTCTTTGTAATATTTAGAAAAGGTATGTGCTCTCTTGTAGGAGTTGCACTGAACTACCATTGGCTGAATATATATATATGAACTGTAAATGCTTTGCAGAGTAATAACAAAGAGTGGTCATGTTAAAACAGTTTCTATTCTGAGACTTTTTCTTGGAAAGTATACTGTCAGTGGAATAATTATCTTGGTAGAGTAGCTTAGTAGAGTGTAGAAAGGTGATAGGTTGTAAAAAAACATGGTTAAAAAGAATTTGTGGCATGTGGCAAATTAGATGAAATTTAGTTTGACTATTATTTTGGAAATAACAATTGGCCTACTTAATGGCCAGACATTTCAGCATCAAGTAGACCGTCTCTACTCTTAGTACAATGCTTTAGAAATTGTTTTGCTTTTCAAATTACCTTATCTTCCAAAACAGCCATATGAAGTTGCCTTACTTGGACCCTTATTCTGTCCTTTCTGCTGCTAGCAAAGTCTGTCCTGGTTCAAGGCTTATGATACATTGTCAGATGCAGAGATCTACAGGTACAATAAAAATCTTTCTCTCTAGGTTCATGCAGGTGTACAGTTACTGTTAGCCCTGTAGCCTGGTGGCATCTGTTTAGCTGAGCGTGGTGGATGGAGTTGTTTACTGTGAGAGTTGCTGCTGACATCCGTTCCTGCAGTTTATCTAGAGCAATATTTCAGTTACATATTTCTTTTTAAACATGAGTGCAACCTCATGCTCAAAAGTGTGGAAACAGAAGGTTTCCAAACTGACTGTATTCTTCTCCGTAAAACTCTTTGAAAAATCTGTAATTCCTTGCTCCTTTTTCATACAGCCGTGGCATTCCTTTTACAAATAATCTTGGAATCTTTGGTGCATACTAATTGGAAATGAAAAAAATATATTAAGTTCCTGTAAAGGCAAAATGATGAGTGATACAGTTGTGAGTGTAATAATTAGTCTGTAAGCATGCTCTTGGGCAACAAATGCTTGTATGGAAAAGTCTGTGTTTGAACATCAGTAATGAAAGATGTGTCTCTGCAGTTAAAAGTGGATACACAGTTCCAGTATACCCTTGCAGGAACGTTGTCATTTTGGTCATGTTATTGATTGATGAGACAAAGATGTGTGCCAGTTTCTGTTCCCTTCATGTAACTGGAAAGTGCTTTTGGCTGTCCAGTACACTGGATGGTCTTACACGTGTTTTTATAAGCCATCATTTCTCTGAAAGTGTCATAGATTGGGGGAAGTTAGTTTATTTGTATAGGATCCACGGTCCATATTTTTGTATATCTGGTCTTTAAAATTCACGTGTTTCCATTTAGAGAAAACCAATCCAGATACAAATAATTCTTGGGTAGATTTGATTAAGTTCTTTTACCATCTGATGGGGGGACAGTTATAGCAATACAATATGGAGGCTGCATGGCTTACCACTGGGATGTGCTGTGCACATATTAATTCTTCACCCAAAGAATTACTACGTGACTAAACACTGATAGCAGCTGGTGTGTGCCAGGTACTCTCCCTGTACAGCCACTGGCTTTTCTGAAGGTCTGGTGAAGCACAAGCTCTGCAATGTGGGTTGTAGCCCTGCTGTTCCTGTGGGTCATGCCCTGCAATGAAGTTGTAACTCAGATGTTACAATGCGTTGATCTGGTTGCCCTGTGACAGATTCAGGACGGGTAGAAACAATAGGCTCTTTCAAACCCTCTTCTGGGAAAGAGCCCCATGTAAGCAAGAGATGAGTGGAGGGGATTTCATGCTGGAGGTGAGAGGCTGGAGTCCAGGGGTGACACTGCAGCTGCCACTGTGACATTTGGCTGTGAGTTACAGCTACACACCATGTCCTGTTCTACCTGCTTCATGTTAGAGACAGAAAAGCCTGCATGTCTGCTTGTTAGCAGCTGTGATTCACCTTAAGATGCTTAGGCATTAATTTTATGTTAATGTGCCATGCTATAAATAGGTATGATGAAACACCAGAAGAGCACCAGGTTTTCCATGCATGCAACAAACAGCTGGAGTGGTAATGGTTTTGATCACTGGCCTTAAGTGTTTATGACAGGGAGCTGGAGTATTTTAAAGAAACCAGACTTCCAAAAGTTTTCAGAGATTAGTATTTTTTTCCTAAGAACTGATCTGTGAACAATACTTTGGGCTTCTCATGAAATACTGGCTGGGACTAATTCTGTGTGTTACGTTAACAATATGAACAGATGATGCACATGACATTTTGTGTCATCTTAAAGCTCTTCCCAGTTCCTGAAATAATAGTGCAGTCTGTGGGCTATATTTGTCATTTAGGCAAACATGAGAGTTTTTAAAAGCATGGTGTGCTTTTGGAGGTTATTACCTTAGGTTTTGGGGCTTTTTTTGTGTTTTTGTTTGGGTTTTTGTTTGTTTAGGGTTTCTTTGATTGTTGGGGTTTTGTTTTGGGATTTTGGGTTTTTTTAAGGGGAAAGGCAGGACTGTCTTGTCTTTTGGCTGGTTACCCCAGTGTATGCCCTGGAGAGTCATTATTCAAGGTATAAGTTAAAGAATTGTGGCATAATGCAAATAAACATGTAGGATTCTTCATGTATGACACTGCATAATCTATGGGGGAAAGATGTCTGTGATGCATTGCTTCTAAAAATGTTTTCTGTAGAAAATAGACATTTCTGCTTGAGTTTATATTTTTTTGATTGTTTTCTTTCAGGCATTTGTGGAGGCTCAGAACAAGCTCACAGTACCTTTTCTCGAACAGTGTCCTGTTAGAGGACTGTTCAAGGAACGAATGACTGAACTCTATGATTATCCCAAGTACAGCTGCCACTTCAAGAAAGGAAAAAGGTATGTGAGGAATGTCTTTGGAGATGGTGATGAATGAAAACCAAGTCAGAAGCAACTGTTAATTAGAAAAACAAATTATAAATTATATTTGTATTTATTTCTTCATAGTTGCAAAGTAAGAAAACTAAGCCAATGTTAACATGTGTGCTTGCATGATGTAGAGCACAAGGTGCTTCACTCTTTCCACTTCCCAATCATATTATCTTCTTCTTCTGTTGTCTTTTCTTCTATA
This sequence comes from Leptocoma aspasia, assembly GCA_013399835.1. Classification (NCBI taxonomy): domain Eukaryota; kingdom Metazoa; phylum Chordata; class Aves; order Passeriformes; family Nectariniidae; genus Leptocoma; species Leptocoma aspasia. The sequence goes on along the minus strand of VXAX01004277.1, from coordinate 255,840 downwards.
AGAAGAAGAATTTGTGAGTTTATCAGAACTCAGACGATTTTGTAGAATAATTGTTGTAGAAGTAAAGCTTCGAGGAGTTCTTTCAGAAAGGCTTGGTTACTGTCAGTATAGTTAAAGGCACGTTGTCTGGAAACAGCATAAGCCCATCACGTGCGTTCTGTTCCACATATCTGCTAGAACACTGCTCTTATGTTGGTCATCCTTTGAGCAGCTGGTAGGCTTTTTTTGTTTAGTCATAGCCAGTGAAAAGTAGTAGGAATTCCCTGTAGCTGCAGGGTATATGGGAAAAATCATTTGGAGGACTTAAAGCAACTGATAGAAAAAGAACTGTTTTCTTAAAAACAAAGAAATCCTGCTGTATTCCAGTGCCTAACCTACTCGTATCTCTGTTTTGATTTTGTGGCTAGGCAAAGAGATGGTGTTTCTGTACCTCACCCAAGATCTGGAGACTGCAGCTGCTACTGAATTTAATGTGACCTCTTTTAGAAACTCTAGCAAGCTTCCAGAGAAAGGGAGTAAAGGGACTTAACTTAATTACATCTAAAGATTGTTTTAGCAGTTGAAAAAGAGGTAGCACAAACAACCAGCCACTCTTAATCACAGGAAACACAGATAATATTTTTCAGTATTTTCAATTCGTTTTATCCTTGTTGAGTGAGCACCCAGATATGCCATGTATGTGTTCACCATCATCCACAGATGATGAGAAAGAGAGGGTAAGATTTCTACACAGATATTGAGAGGGATTTGTTTTAGTGATCTGTGCTGTGAGGAAGGCACTGATACTTGCTACTAAGGGAGAGAAGTTCTGTACTATGTGGGGCTTGGTGAAGGTATATGGTGGGCAGTGAACCCAAGGTGCTGATGGTTTTAATGTGGATTTTAATTGTCATGGATGTGGCACAACATGTCAGTGTGTAGAGGTGTGAGGTTTAAGCCCAGAAGCAGTGGAGCTGTTTAGGACAGTGCTGCATCTGGGGAAGTGTGCCTTATTGAGTGAGTCAGGCAAAGCTTGTTAGTTTGTATGTGATGTTCATGCAGATGTAGCGGGTGACCAGGTCTGGTCAGTGACTGCTCTGGATTCTCTGACCCATTCTCCCTGTGCACTGCAAACACGTCTGGGTGTTGTTACTTTCAGTGCTATTAAGGCTTAATGTTGCAGAAGTGCTCATGGCAGTGATAAATACAGTCACTGCTAAGAGATACAAATTCTTAATTTGATGCAGCTGACTGTCCTCCAGGAAGAACATTTGTGCCAGGAGCTTAATGAGCTTGTAATTTGACACTTTACTTTGACTTTAATAGATGTCTTTTTAGACTTTCTGAGTGATACTCTATTTCTTGGCATGTGCTGGATTTAAATCAGAACAGACTAAATATAATACAGAAAACCCCTATGCTGTGGTGTTTGAGGCAATCAAGAGGTCTCTGCCAAGTTAAACAACACTAAGTAAGGTGTGGGGTAAGGAGGTATTCTATTTGAAGAATTTTCTTAACATCTCATGGCACGTAGAAATTCTTAAATTTAACGACTCTGGTTTTCTGATTAAGAATAGCTGCTAAAGGATAGTGTCTTTGAGTTGTGAGTTGTTCTGTAGGGTCTGCAGAAAGGAAGGGTGCCCAGGGAGGTGCTGTTTCTGTCTCATTGCTTGACCTTTGCTTCCCAGCTTGTTGCCCAGCATGGCAGAGATGAAACTGACAAAAAAATGCCTGATCAAATAGAAAATTATTTTTCTCTTTCTTCTATTTCTTTTACTCTTTCAGTTTTGCACTTGCTGAACATTACTATTATTACTTGAATATATTATTAGCTGATACTGTTAACCAGGCCTTTGTGAGTATATTTTACTCTTCTGGCTTTACCAAGTTCCCATGTTTGTACCTGAGTACTTGTCAGTCTTAGGGAATATATGAACTTGTTTTTAGATTAGAATGTTGCTCTGTAAATTCCCCTGTTCCCCCAGGTGAAGCTGCTGTCTGTTTTTTTTAAGTCATGTGTTTGTGTAGTGAAGTACTATGAATATGGGGGTTAATTTCTTTGAGCTCTGTAGTGTCTTGGGATGTGAGGAGTATCACTCACTAAGACAGCTCTGTAATTGTTCCTACAGCTTTTTCAAACACACATTTGTAGGGACATTGAAACAGTTTTGGTTCTGTTTGATTTGAACATAAGTCTGTCACCTAGTATGGATTGAAAGCAGCTGTGTGAATGACAGAGCTGAGAACATAAGGGATGGGAACCTGTGCCAGTACTTGTAACAGAGAAATGCTGCAGCTGCCAGAGATGTTTAAACATTGACAGTTATGTGGCATTTATAGTGTACTTTGAATTCTTTGAAATACTCTGTGGCAAATGTAGCTTTTATTTTTAAAGTGTATTTTGGATGCATCCTAGCCATGACCCCCACTCTACTGTGAAACTTGTGTTTCCCTAACCTATTCATCTCTCTCTTATTCATGTCATGACAACCTCAGACAAGGTTTTTGTGCTTGCCTAACTGAAAATCAGAGTACTTTCTACTTAATTTTTCCCTCTTGTGTTATTTTTAGGTATTTTCACTTCTACAATACAGGGCTCCAGAATCAGCGAGTTTTATATGTACAAGACTCCTTGGATGCCGATGCCAAAGTTTTTCTTGATCCAAATAAGCTTTCTGATGATGGCACTGTGGCCTTACGAGGTTAGTGAGACAGCAGTTCCTGCTGAGTATGTCCCAGTCTTCAGCAAAAGTTGAAAATTTAATCAGAGTAATTACAATAACCCTATGTGGATTTGCATGATGTTTCAGAAGAATGCTTCTAAATGTACATTATATCCACAATTAGCTTGGTTCAGTTTCCCAGTGCTTTTTTCACAACTGTAACAGGTTTCCAATGAAATATGAGCAGCTCTTGAGGCTGTCCATAGCAAGGAAAGAAAGTTTATGTATTTATGTTGATTAGTTCTCTTAAAATTGTGTTTTGCATCTTTAACACAAGCCAGTGAATTAAAGTAAGAGACTGTGAAGGAACATAGCATTAGCTTCTATGATCACAAAATTGTTTGTGTTCACTAGGGCTGTTACTTCTCTTAGCTGTCAGTTTTCGCACTCTGTAGTTGCTCATTTGTAGAGACTCTTGGACTTAAAAGTCCTCTAAGGCTGTTCAAGGACAGTTAATAAAAACAGAGGACAGAATTATTGAATGTTTCTCTAAAAGTGACATAGCTGAAAAGAATAAATATGGCTTTTTTTATGGAGAATCTTAATCTGTGTATATTGCATTCATATAATCTCTGTGTATTTCTAGAAGTCTTACAGCATAGTCTCCTTCCAAATGTTCTTAGAAAACCAACAGCTGTGTAACAAAAGGGAGAACTCCTGGTGTTGATTAATAATTGATTTAAGGGCAGGGAAAGGAAGAACTAATGGGCTGTCAAGTGGAAATCACCAGTAAGGTCCTGTCAGGGACTGTGCTAGGATTTGCAGTGTTCATATGCTGAAAATACTAGAAAAAGGAGTGAGCAGTGAGGTAGCAGAGTTTGGTGACAGTACAAAGTTACTTCTGGCCGAAGAATGACTCAAGAGTTTCAGGAAGACCTTAATAATAATAAGTGGGCAATAAATGAACAGGTAAAAGTCCCTGTGCAGATAAATTAAGTGATGCACAGGGGACAAACAATTCTAACCTCATTTATGGAGGAATGGATGGAGTGAACTCATGAGCTCACGGTGACCTCTTGGGAACAATGCTTGGAGTGTAATACATAATTCCATGAAAATGTCAACTTGGTTCTTGGTAGAAGCCAAACAAGTACATCAAATACCAATTTATTCATCAGGAAGAAATTTCTCCCTGGAAGTGGTCAAGAAAATCTCAGTGTGGCACTCAATCCTGAGATTTAATTGACAATGTGGTGATCAGTTAAAGGTTGAACTCTTGGAGGTCTTTTCCAACCTTCATGATTTTGTGATTCTATGAAATAGAGAACAAAACAAGGAGACACCATTACATTAGCAACCCAGGAGTTTAGAGTTTATACTGTACCACTGAACACTAAATCAAGTCCCAGTCTCCTCAGCTCAAAAGGGGCTCTGAAATAGAGATTGGAGGAGGGCAACAGGAACAATCAAAGGAAAACCTGAGTGTGCCTGGATTAATTGGCTTGGAAAAGTGACAATTTAGCAAGGATATTAGATATTAGAGTGCAGAATAATTCGTGGCACACAGTAGGATGGAGAGAAGTAATAAGGGTTGATTAATCATTTTTCTATTACAAGAACGAGGGAATATCAAGTGAAAGCAGTGGAAACCAGGTCCCAGTCAAACAGAAGAAGGTGATGGTTCATGCTGCAAGAAGTACATCTGTAGAACCCCTTAGCAATGGATGGTGGTGGTGGAAAAAGGCAAGCTGGACATAATCAAGGAGAAGGGAAGCATTCAGGAGTATTAGCCAACTATTGCATGGAAAAGGAGTCTGCTAAACTAAAAATGGTTGGAGGTGATAAGAATATTTGAGGGAAATATTACATGTGCTTGCATTGTTCTTGCATTTATTCCTGCGTTTTGTTCTTGTGCTTGCATTGCGTAGTATCAACACAGGCGGGGGAATGAAGAGATTGAGAGCATCCTTGCTAAGAAGGACTTGGGGGTACTGGTGGATGAGAGGCTGGACATGAGCCAGCAATGAGAGCTTGCAGCCCAGAAAGCCAGTTTAATTCTGGGCTGCATCCAAAGCAGCGTGGCTAGCAGGGCAAGGGATGGGATTCTGCCCCTCCACTGGGCTAGTGTGAGACTCTGCCTGGAGTACTGCATCCAAATCTGGGCCCCCGTTCTAGGAAAGACGTGGACCTGTTGGAGGGAGTCCAGAGGGCCATGAAAAGATTAGAGGGCTGGAGCACCTCACCTATGACAAAGGGCTGAGAGAGTTGAGATTATTCAGCCTGGAAAAGAGAAAGCTGTGGGATGACCCTATAGTAGCTTTCCTGTACCTAAAGGGGGCCTACGAGAAAGCTGGAGAGGGACTTTTTACAAGGGCATGTAGTGATAGGACAAAGGAGAATGGTTTTAAACTGAAAGAGAATAGGTTTAGATTAGATATTACCAAAAAATTCTTTACTGTGAAGGTGGTGAGGCACTGGAACAGTATGCCCAGAGAAGTTGTGGATACCTCATCCCTGAAAGTGTTCAAAGCCAGGTTGGACAGAGCTTTGAGCAACCTTTGTCTAGTGGAAGGTGTCCCTGTCTACAGCAGGGGGCTACAGTAGGAACTAGATGATCTTTAAGATCCCTTCCAATCAAACCGTTCCATGATTATATGGTTGTTCTTACTTGTGTAGGCATCACATTGTGGTTACTCCTGAGCACAGCCAGGTGGAATTGTGTTCTGAATCAGAATTGCCACTCTCACGTTCTTATGGGAGAGGATATATTGGTGTGGCACCGTGGTGCCTCTCAGAACTGTCATGTCTATGAAATGCAATTTTTTCTTCGGTCGTTTTTTGGTAGATACTTTCAGGTCTGTACAGGCCTATGATAATTCAGTCTCTTTGCCTGACTTGATTTGCAAGCATGAATTTGATCTTCATCAACTACAAAGCAAGCTCTTTATTCCTCAATGTTTGGATAAGATGAAATATATATCATAGGTCTTACCTGAGAATACTGGTAATTAACCATTTGTATGCTAATGGCAAAGTTTCCCAGTTACTTCAGTTTTCAGGGTTTTAAAGGGTCTAGTTTTCAGTGACTCCATTTTTTAAGTGGTATTTACGCTATTTCAGGATACATAGCTTGCATCTCTGTTAGCTTCTTTGGTACCGTTTCTCTCTTAAAATTTCACTCAAGTTGTCTACCTGTGTTCATTTTCTAGCTCTTCCCGCCAAGCTCAGGGCAGTAGAAGAAATATGATTCAGACCATAATTGGTTGGGCATAAATTATGTTACTGAACATGGATACACTTACTGAGTATCTGTGCCTAAACTTGGATCTGTGAATTAATTGAGAAGTCCACAGAGACTGGAAAACTGGTGTGAACCCCAAGCGATAGCAGATGTAGTGTCTTGCACTGTTTTTTAGAAAATAAACAGTTCCTTTAACTAGTATCCCAATTTAATCTCTCTTCATTTTTGTTTGTGTCCGAATTCCTAGGTTATGCATTCAGTGAAGATGGTGAATACTTTGCATATGGCCTGAGTTCTAGTGGCTCTGATTGGATTACTATCAAGTTTATGAAAGTAGAAGGTCCTGAGGATCTCCCAGATACCCTGGAGAGAGTTAAATTCAGTTGCATGGCGTGGACCCATGATGGAAAAGGCATGTTCTATAACTGCTACCCGAAACAAGACGGGAAAAGTGATGGTAGGTATGACTGTTCTAATTGCATGCTATGTGGAAGCAAAATCACTTTTGCAGTGAATTAGTGCAGCAAATAATTAGCTCTGCAAATCTATATTGAAATAAGTAGCTGTATTGATTGTGCAATTAGAGATCAAATTACGTTTTTTATCGCCAAAGCCTGTGTTCAGTTAGTGTGAATCACTTCTTGTCCATTGGCCCCTCTTTTTCTCATGAAAGTTTGCTGCTCCTTTTCTTTTTCTCTGGGATGATTTACTTAGGTTCCATATTGTTGGTGGTATTGGCTAGAATTTGATGTCTGGTGGCAGCTTACTTAGATCTTTCCCCTTATGCATTTGTGTGGGCATAGATAAACTGCTTTGGGAGATTGGCCTGATGAATAGCAATGTGAGGCATAAGGTTTTTGTTCAACCAGATTAATTCATGTGTGGTTCACAGCAAAGCAAAACAAAATGTTCGTGCTAGCAAAATTCAAGGAGCACTGCACAAAGTGGAATAAATTGCAGAGGAGCATCATTGGGGAAGGAATTTAGCAGCTTTTATTATAAGGCAGAGCTACTGAAAAGTTTCTTCTGGAGATGTGCTCTTTGTTAAACTGGAGAGAGCCTGAATTTTGCCTCTGTATTTGCTTTTGAAGCCTATGATTTTGCCAGACTTGCAAGATAGATACCAGCCTTGTTTTGTTGAGTTCTTTTTTACCTCCTGTTTGTAGTTCAAAAGGTAAAGTGTTGGAAAGTGTTGCAAGAATGAAATGTAAAAAAAATTAGTCACGTGACACCTCATGCAATGCTTTAAAATACATCATTTTTATATTTTCAGCAAGTGGAGGTATGAAGGTTTCTAGGAATGTTAATTAGCAGTAAATCTCCCCTTAGTTGCTCTGGGTGAAATGGAAATGAAAATGTCATTAGAGGGTGGCAGGGATTCTTGTTTTTCATTGCTTTGCTTGCTTTTATTTCTAGAAAGCAAAGCTTGAAATGATAAATCTTCAAATATGAAGAAGGTATTATCAATGATAAAAGGAAAAGGTTACTTTTTAGACAGGTTTCCAGCATGAAGTTTTATCTTGTTTTGTAGGACAGTGTTTGTTTGGAGGGGAATGGTTGTAGCTTGGAACCATTCCTAGTTCTCTTTTCTGAATTTCTCTTTTATATACAAAGGGATACAGACGATTCTAAGGGTTTCATATGATTGTTGCATTTCTTTGAGAACTTACTGGTTTAAATATCTGCATTTCACTAGGCACAGAGACCTCCACTAATCTGCATCAAAAGCTGTATTATCACGTATTAGGAACTAACCAATCAGAAGATATCCTGTGTGCTGAATTTCCTGATGAACCAAAATGGATGGGTGGAGCTGAGGTATGGTAAACATCCTGTACCTTATCATTATCAAGTTCTGGTTTTCAGATTCTAACAACTGATAGTGGATATTAATTTGAAAACATTTTGTTAAAAGAACACTTTTTATTAGTGTTGTAGGGTTGACATTTAAACTAAGAATCATTGATTAAGAATTCCTGAAAATAAGATTGCCTAATTTGCTTTAAATCACTCCTCCGGCCTGCAATGACACAATCATACACCCTTTTTCTTCACTGAGGTCATTGTGCCTGATACACATTCCAAGATAGAGAAGATCATTTGATGGACAATGTGTCACTGTTCTTGTTTCTTCTTAGTCAGTGTTTAGCCCCAGCTTCTACTTCCTGTGCAAAAAGCTTATTCTAATAGTCAGCACGTGTGGATATTTCTTGCTAAGTATTTATTTGGTTGTATTTAATTTTGCAATGTCTTCCATGAAAAATAAATATATCTGTTCTGCTTAATTGAGGAATGGAGATACATAGGTCAAAATCTGTTAATACTCTGTGTGTAATTGGAGAACTCTTAAGGAGGACTCTTAAGTCCTACAACAAGTTTTATCAGCACACATATGGTACAGACTGTGTTATTAGAAGTGGAATTGATTTCCTAAGCTTATTTTGTTGAACTACTACTCTATAGTGCAAAATCCTAGTAAACCTTTTGTAATTAATGTGTTTTATTCCCTGTATTGGATTTAGCAATGTGCAGTTGAGTGCACTGTTTCGAGGTGCTGCTGGAATGTAGTGATGGTCATTCTACTTATCAGGGAAGAGGTGTTTTTCCTGTGGATGAATACTGTAATACTCTTATTCTCCTGCCTACTATGTTTGATCAGTACATTTCGTTTCTATATTGGTCTCTCTTTTTGTCTGACACCATTGATAAGTAGGAAGTGGTTTTAGCCTGGTTTGGGGTACTCAGTTCCTGCAAATACTTTTCTCTGCAAGAACCTCTTTGGAAAAATGTGATCATTAGTTTGTGTCACTTTTCAACACGTTAACCCATGAAAAAGTTAGGGGTGTCTTTACTGTAGGCTGCCAGAAAATAAAGGTTCTTTTAATGGTCAGGAGAAAAATATTCTGCAATTAAAAAAACCCCAACAAAACCCAAACCAAAACAGTGCAATTGCAAAATGTGGTTTCATCCTTGTGCAGTGGGTCAAAAATCTTCTTTTCAGGCCATTCCAACAAGTTTTCTGGTCAGTTTTTCTAAGTGTTTGAGAAAGTGGAAGACCACAAAGTAATGGGGGAAAAAATTAAAATATCATTAGTCAAAAATCAAATTATATGGCTGTTTGGTGCTGTCCTGAATATACTTCCTTGGTGCTAAGATGCTGCTATAGATTTTAAAATACAACTTTACACAACTCAATATGTTATAAAATGCATGCTTTCATGCATTTCGGTCAGATAAATAAAAAAAAATGTTTTTATTTTACCAGCTTTGCTAGTCCCACTAGCTAGAGACATTATGTTTTACAGAAGCTTCAGTGAAAACAGGAATTGTGGTGTGGGTGTTCCAGTCTTAAGTACCAAACCTTTCTCTATGCTGGGGGGAGAGTTGAATTTTCATACCTGGGTTTGAACAGAATTTGCAGGTCTTGCAACCAAGGTCAAGGAAGAGAAATACCTCGCTTGCAAGTGAAAAGCACCTGACAAGGAGATCCTTCAGAGACTGCAAAATTAATAATGTTGCCATGTTACTTCAGAAAAATCTCAGGTGTGCTGTAGGGAGTCAGAGTGGTGTGTATTCTCAACAGAGATAGGAAACTAGGTCATTCATAAGGACAAAAGAGGGTTGTATAAAATTTTGTCAGCTTAATATATTTACAAGACAATAAGCAAGCAAATAGCTTCAGGGTTCTTTTCCTTATTATACATTCAACACCAGCCCCAAGTATGCTTGGTTTGAGCAAAATCTGTGGTGCTGAAAATGGTGTTGGCAGAGAAATACAGATGCATTTCCAGCTCTTCACTTGAATGCATTGTTTCTGAGGAAAAAATCTGTTTATTGTTAGTCAGATATGTACGTTTTGAAAAAGAGGCTATCAAATCTTTTCATTAGTCTAGAAAAAGCATAAGCATTTGTGGTACAGATTCTAGAATGGTGGAAGAGTTGTGAAGAGCAGGGATAGAATTTAATTGAATAACACCCCAGCAGAGGGCAGTCTGGTACGAAGATTTTTAAAACCTTGGCAATGTCATAGGTACTCTGGGAAAACAGGAGCTTCCCATGCTTCTCTAAGTGGCATTTTCTTGCTTCTTCTCCAGACTGACTGAACATATCTCTCTTTCACAGACAGGCTGTTATTCTCAAAGTTAAACAATAAGTTATATAACAGTCTTTTACAGTTGGTAGTGTGAGAAGTCCCTGTGGTACCAGCAGGAAAGTAAACAGAACAGAAAGGAGTGGGTGAGAGGATCCCAATTCTGCCAGCAGTAAAATAAGTACAATTTTTAATGTTTTCTAACAAACACTGTGCACTGTCTCTGAACTGACAATTTTTTTTTTAATTCTTGATTTTATATTTAGAGCTGTCAGTTAACATCAGTGGTTCTAAGCCAGGGAGCTGATCTTGCACATGAAATTCAGAGCACAGAGGAGCAGGCTGTGCCAGATGTGTGCTGGCTATAGTGGTTTCACCGCAGCAACGTAGAAGCATCCAAAGGGGAAGAGTGAGCAGCATGTAGGGGAAGGGCTGAAAGCATTGTGAGTTCAGCCAAGTGAGACACACTGCTGGGTAAAACAGGGCTGTGGGAATTTTTCTAAAGCCTTACACTGTCTTAGTCAAGGATTAATCTTGAATAGAAGTCTAGTATGAATATCTTCCTACAGCCCTGGCAGTAGGCCCAGAGAATTTTACTCGTAGGAAAGAGGCAGATGTGCTAGGTATAGGAACTGCACATGGGACTATGGGAGCTGATAATCTCTTACATAGCCAGGTTCCAGATGCTTTGGTGCTTTCATTGCTCAAAAACAAGCAGAAAGCCGCAGTAAAAATTTTGTGTGGCGTTTGTGACTCCAAAAGGCTACTGATTTTATTCTGTGCTAGACTTAGGAAAGAGAACACATGTAAATATGTGTGTACATACTGCTGTGTTCCTTTTCAGAACAAGGGTGCCTGGTGTTCTGTTGGGATTGTAATAGTCATAAGCACGATGATCTAGCGTCAAAATCCCTGTTCTTTGGCTTTGGTATGGCTCCTTCAACTCCAAAGTTAGCAGAGGCTCAAAACGATATAGTCAGAATAGAAGTGCTCTTTATAACAGCACATTGTATTTAAAATGCAAGAATAAAAACCCAGCTGGAATGAGATTTGAATTAATGCCCAGAGCAAGTTTTCTAACCTGAGGAGTGGGTGGATAGAACACATCAGAATGTTGTTTGCATATAACCATGTCCATGTCCTGCATAAAGTGTGTCAGGCCTGCACTTCAGAATGTAGGAAGGGGATTCTGTTGGACCTCATCCTGAAATGATGCATTCCTGCGTTCACCCATCATTAGGGCTTCTGAAATCTAGTTGATTCTGAAACTGGTACTTTGCAAACAGAAAACAAAACAGTGCCTTTACAGCCTGAGAGTAGCAGCTTCAGGTGGCTTGGACTGTGCAGACAGTCCCAAGAGATTGCTTTGTGAGAGGGAGTTCATGCCCAAATCCTCAACATCCTAAAAGACAGTGAGAACTTAAAATGTGGTAGGAGCTATTTGCAAACTTCGGTGACTTTCTGGTACCACTGCAAAGATAGTATCAGAACATAGCTTTATGTTCCCTTCATTAAAAAAAATAACAAACCAGTATCACACCCCACAACCCCCATAAAAAAACCACGAAAACCCACAGCCCTTTACAAAAGAGTTTCCTATTCTAGGAAAGAAAATAGCTTTGATTTTTCTAATAAAAAGTGAGATAATAAAAGTGGAATTTGAAAGGCTAGGAGACTGCTGTGGGGGTTCTTTGTCATCATGCAGGCAGATCTTTGCAGCACAGGCACATGTGTATATCTGTGATGGTAGAACACTTGAGGCTGTTCAGACAGTGTAATTGCTCTTTACTTGCCAAATGTTTCAGCAAATTTTACAGTAATTTTTTTTTCTCTGTAGAACCCATGTGCTTTGTGGATTTTTGTGCTTAATATTTTCCTTTGTTCATCTGATAAAAAGCTTAAAAGTACTCATAAATAACAAAAGAGGTAATTTCTGCACCAAATGAAAGGTTTCTTGCATGTAAATTCTTCTTAGTGGAGTCATATCTAGGGTCAGTGGTGTTAAGCAAAAGTCTTCGTGCAGCTTATATCTAAAGTTAAGGAGGTAACTGCTGTCATGAATCTGTTTTATTGTGGTACGTTCCTAAGTATTTTTTAAAAAATCTATTCAGTCACTCTGGGTGGTTTTAAGCCATTACATCCATAGCATATAGTGAAAATTGTAGCAGTGTTAAAATCCAGCTTATTGATGCAATGAGTTTTTAGTTCCTAGTTATTAATGCCATGCGTTGCATGGTTGCGCCTTTATTGCCACACATCATACGTTTTCTGGATGATCTGATCTTTCATGGCTGGATACATTACAGTTAGTAATTTGACCTTTTAGCTCTGTTGGAAAGCTTTGATTCTGTCTGTGATTTTTTTGAAATTTGATTTTTTTTTTTTGTACGTGATTCATTTGCTGTGCTTCATTGGAAATGCATTAGATAGTGATGACAATTGCTCAGTTTCATATGCAAAGGGCACCAGTGCATGAAAAGCAGTAGTTTGTGAAATAACTGCAGATGCAGATCAGGTTGTAGATTACCATACTGTTAATGCCTTCAGTTAAGAACAGAGTTTTATCTTTTTCTCAACACAGGCATAGGATCTAATAACTGAATTTTATTTATTTTATTTTTAGTACCTTTTTACACAGAAACATTACGCAGTGATTAGGTTTTTTCCACCTTGATAATAAAAAAGGGCAAAGGTAGTAAAACTTTTAATTTATTATCTATAAAGGAGTGATGTGTATATATAGTTGCCTCATTAGAATATGATGTACTCTAAGGGCCCCTATTCATGAACTAAATATGGAGAGCTCTTCCTTATCCTGCATCTGGCGGTGGTGACTGTCCAGGTAGTATTCACAGAACTTGCATTAATGTCCACTGGTGGTATGCACATGACTTAAAAGTAGAGCACTCTAATACCTCTCATATTGACGTTTTAGTTGAGTGATACATAAAGCCAGGAAGTCTAAAAACCCAGCAGCTTTCTCGTGTTCCTTCTTTTATGTTGTTGTTTGTTCAATTATGTATGAATTTTTGGTCTGAAATCTGCTGGTGCTGCTGCTAGACAAAATATTTCACTTTGTTTTTGCTGTGGATCCTCATAACCCTTTGCAGTTCCTTATATGGCTTGTATAATGAATTAGTTTTATTTTGTAACAAAACATGAGATTTGAGTGGTTAGAAGATTTTTTACTAATTAAACTTCAAATAATTTTTCTTGTTTTACTGTTCACTGATATATTGAAGTTGCAGGTAAACTGCTTCTTCTCTTAATGTTTGTCTTAGCAGTGGTTACTGTTGATCAAAATGGAGAGAACAGGTAACGTTGAAACTAAATCTCTAGGCAGAAAAACAACCCAGAGAAAACAGTCCACTATAAATCAAAACTCTGCTGTAAAGGAGGATTTAAAGGTTTTGATGCTTGAAAGACTAGATAAAACATTCTTGGGAGTACAGCTATCTTAGTGATACTGTTGTGTATGTTTGTATGGTATAATGATAGTCACAACAAATATTTAAGAAATAGTAGATGTAACAAACTCAAAATTGTCAACTGGCTGAATGACAGTAGTAGTGAAACTAAAAGCTACATACCAACATCAGCTCTTTGAAATAATCCTTCCTTTACTAGTGCTGAGTTAGGGATTAGTGCTGTGTTATGCCAGTAAAATCATTGTTATGCTGAAGGTTTTTAAAAGCTCTAGTTGAAAGACTACAGCATTTCTTCTGTCCTGTTTTGACAGTTACTAAATGTTAAGAGGTGCAATTGCTTTATAGCCTGCTTACCTTTTACCAGTGGGTGTTGTTTGAAATGATAGTAATTATTTTAATGAGAGAAATGTGCACTGACTGGCATTCCAGATCTCTCTCAGAAATTCTTGAGATACATTTCCTTTTCATCTTAAATGTGGGAAACCAGGTCTGACGTTGCAGCTGTCCCCCTTATGCTGAACCATGAATACATTCTGAGATTTGAGTGAGGTACTAGTATGACATTTTGGTTCATAAATTTGTAAGGCAAGAGCAGGGATTGCAGCTCAGCTCATGAAGATGATGTAGCAGTGTAAGAATAATTTAAATGATAGTTGGTAAATCCTATTTCCTTTTGCCATCCTGAAACCCAGACTCTTGTGTTTACAGGGTAGGGTCCGTGGCATTTGGGCTGTGATTACACATTCATCAGTGCTGCAACCTGATCTGGCTTGAGCAATCTCTGCCCCTGTTATTCATGTTTCCAGCTGTTTGGTGCTGTGTGTTAGTTTGGCCATTTGTGCAATGATTGAGATAATAATCTGGCAGAGAGGATTCTTTTCTTCTTATTTTTTTATTGTGGATTGTTTAAGTATCTTTCCTTTTCCCTTCCCCTCCTGGATTATTTGTTTTGTTTGTTTGTTTGGGTGTTTTTTCCCTCTGGATTCTTTGTTCTTTTCTGTTCCTTGGAGGTTTAAATTTTTTTGTTGAACATGCCATTTTTTCAGTTGGATCAGTTCCCTGAACTGGTTTATTTCACAAATGGTAGATGCTTGTACTGGCATGACGTGGGCAATGAAATTACGTGGACACAAGCAACTAGCAGTAGGGAGAGCTGGAGATGAAGACTGCATAAGCTGATGCTGCTGCCAAGATTGCTCATCAAACTGTAACTTTGCACTGTAGATGTCTAAATCTGCAGTATAATAACTGAACATTTTAGCATGCTGCAGTCAACTGTCCTGTCCTGTTTCTGTCAAAATCCTTTGGGTTGTAGAGCTCATTTATATAAGAATAGCTTTAGTAATAGAGACACACGTAATTGGTATACCGCCAGCAAGATGCTTTGGGAGTTCTTACTTCAAATTAAACATAACCTGCTATCAACTCTTAACTAGTCCAACTGGGAATATGGAAGGAAAAATTAGATGTACTCAGATTCACTGTCATCAGAGATTCGGAATTGCCCTTGCAACAACATCAGAAATTTGCACATCTCTGTTCTTTCTTGGGTAAAGTTACCAGTCTTCTCTTAACTGATTTACTCACAGAATCAAAGAATAAATTAGTGTGGGTTCTGACTGTGACTAAAAGAGTTTTGTGTGTCATACTTTTGAGTTTAACTGAAACCTGTATTTTTATATACAACTTAAAGTTATTTGTTGTGTTTCTTCGGTTGGTGAGGAAGTGAAGGGAACTTGGTGGTTTCACAGGTAAGGACAGATGTTTAAGCAGCATATTGTAATCATTTTCTTAATTAAAATTTACACCTGCAATTATCGCTTACTTAAAACCACTGAAGATGTATCTTTCAAGAAAGATGACCTAATCTTGGTTTCCATTTCTGGATATACTTGTTTCTAGGAAGGAGAAGGCAAAATATCTGAATTTTGCAGGCTGCCCTGTTAAGGATGTCTTTGCTGTTTCATATAATGGAGTATTATTTGGCTACAGTAGGAATCTTAGGTGTTCTTTTCTATTTGTCTTGTGAGCTTTTGGCTGTGTGGACTTTTTTTGTGGTATAATTAGCCCTTAAAACAATGCCTGTAAAAATACAATTTGGAAACACTCATTTGGGGATTGTTTCAAGGAGTGTTTGGTTGTTGAGGGTTTTTTTGTTAACTTTCATACACTGAGATTTGTTTCTGTTCTACTAGGTCCCTTTCTTGTGTCTTTAAAATTGTGGATATGTTGGAATGCCAGTATAATTAGAACCTAATTCTTCTGAAATTTATTTTGCATAACTCATTCTACAGATATTCTGCATAATGAATGTTACAAATATAAACTGAAATATATCTAAGAAGTAATTACAATATAAGAATAGTTTTGAAGCTGTGTATAGTGCCAAGTGAAAAATTTTCAGAACCCAGATTTGTATTTTATGGGGTTTTAAATTGCCATTAGGTATGGTCATATAAGAATATAGACAGTAAACAGCCTTCTCTGTCAGCTCTGTTAATAAAACATAAAAATTCGATAATTTTGGAATATGCTCAAATCAGCTCAGTCAGGAGAGGGAGACTTTAAGTTGATGACTTCTTGTTACTTTTCTGCCTTTCCTTGTTGGACTTGCACTTTCAAAGGCTTTGTCAAGAAGTGTAGTATGTTTGCAAAGCCTGAGTAGCAAGAAAGATTGATGACTTTCTGTACTAGCAGATGCCATTTCAGAAGTTCTGTTGTGTGTGTACATGCACGTTAAAAAGTGAACCAAGAAGCTTCATCAGATAATTTATAATGTGGTTGTGGCTTGTAATGTTCTTTTGACTGCAGCACTAGACTTTTCTGCATGTGTGAACTCACTTTTCAAGTTGACTTCTTTCTTCCAAAGGGTGAATTGTCTTTGATTTTTCTGTGACTTCTTACAGGTGTCGGATGATGGTCGATATGTCTTGCTGTCTGTCAGAGAAGGCTGTGATCCAGTGAACAGACTGTGGTACTGTGATCTACAGAAGGAGTCTCAGGGTATATCAGGTATGTGGTGCTTTGTAAGTTTGCTTCCTTTTAAGACAATATAAGATTTGAAATACCTTATGTTTGAATGAAAATATATATATATATTTAAATACATATATATATATTCAATACATCAAGCAAGATGTATTGCTTAACCATCTTAATGCAGAAATTAGATAAAATAAGCAGTGCTAGTATTCCATTTTCTGCTATGTATCAGTAGATTAAAAACTCCATTCTTCATTCTGTAGTTTGTTTAAAAGGTCACAAGGAAAAGTTCGTATAGTATAAGCAGCCGCACCAGTGTATGTTCCATTTCTACACCACTAATACTTTTCCACGTTTGAACATTTTTTTCATATTTAAAAAAATTCACATACCTCCCTTCAAGCACTGATAGCACTTTTTTACAAAAAGTGACTGGCTTATAGATAACATTCGTTTTCTATGTATAGTACTAGGAAATAAAAATCCTCCAGTGTTATTTGGTAGCACCATTTTTGTTACAGTAGAAGTATCAACTCATACTTCAAACGCACTTTCATGAAGTGCTCCTTTCCTGCCTCTAGTTGGAGTTGCCTTTGGCTTTTGTGTATTAGGCTTTGTAGCCCGTGGTATGCACTGAAAGTATGGCACTTTACACCATATGGCTGTTGTTAATGGTTGGCATAGTTAGCTAGTTTACTGATTGGTAGTTTTGTATTTCCAGAGTATTGGGTTATTGAAAGGTAATCCTCAGTATGTGTTTTGCATAGAACACAACTTAGCTTTTTTTATTCTTGCACCTTCTCTCTTCAGAAACTTCAGAAACAGAATAAATACTGCAGTATCTCTTTGTTGAGTATTGGATCTCAAGAAATTTATCTTGTTTATTAACAGAATATTTCAGGCTAAGGAGGGGACACTACTACTGACTTGTCTACAACCAAACTTCAGCCAAGGCTGCCAGCAACTTCCACATGCACAGCCAATTCTTTGTTATTTGTACATACCGGGTCAGGCACTGTAGAATTCTAGATTGCACCTTTCTTTCTTTGGCTTCGTGATCACCTTGGGAAGTTACCGTCAGGGCACTGTAGAATTCTAGATTGCTTGAGCCCTAAATTACATTGTCCTTCCACACAAAGGCATCACAGTGGCTAGAATTTCTGTAAGGAGTATGGCCTGTGAACGTGAGTCTTCTTCCAGTTGTCTGAAGAAGGCATTCTCTACTTCTTCCTAATTAGGAAATCCATAGCATGTACTACTACATACAGTAGACTACTACTACATGCTCTATAGCACAGAGTAGTATATACCACTAGACTAGTACCCATGCCGGTCTGCCTGTTAGTCTTAACCTATGAGTTATTGATCATCTCCTGAACTGTCCCAAGGCAGAACTCCACAAATTCCAGCTGTTCTTTCACATGAAAGACAACTCACCTCTTCACCTTGCCAACCTGTCGTTACTAAACAACCTTTATCTATCCATGGTAGCAGGGCAGTCCTGTGAGCTATCCTACCATGTCTCCATTATCCCAATGAGGTCATAGTCCAGAAACTGCACATGGACTTCTAACTCCTCCTGTTTGGTCCCATATTGCGTGCATCAGTAGAGGCAGTTCAGGCAGGCACCCAAGTGTGCTGGTTCCTCAGTACAGGTTTGAGAGCTTTCTCCACGTGGCTGTTCTGCAGGCACTTCCTTCTTTACATGCCTATGCTTGGAGAGACTCCACTTCAGCTCTATTTTGTGGATTGCTGTGTCTGTTTCGTTCTTACCACCCAGGCCCTTGGCTTGCCTGCCCCATCAACGTCTTCCTTACTTGTTGAGGAATCACTTTTTCCTGTTTTTTCTGGTTTAAAGCTCTGCTTACTGGGTTGTCTAACCTGCAAGGATCCTTTTGCTTTGCTTAATCCAGTGGACAACAGTGCAGCAATAGTACAGAATGGGATAACCTATAATTTCTGCTGAATTGCTGGTTTTTCTCTTGGATATGTATGGATGAGTATCTCCTGTTCCTTATTTGTAGTCTACTTTCTATGGAAATAGAGATGCTTAATCCCACTTTGCTTTTGGAGGCATTGGCTCCCAAATGCAATCAGTGGTAATGGAAAAGCAGGAGTCCCAGTGGTCCCACCCTGACAAGAATGTGTGGGAGGTCAGTTGGCCAGGCAGACGTGAGACCATAAGCTTGTGGCATAAATTTAATCTTGTTATACCTTGAAGACTCACTCAAATGGACACCCTTACAGATACCTAAGATGTGGAAAAGGCTTTGGAAGAAATTTTTATCATCTTAGACTTGAGCAACTTTCAATCAAAGTTCTCTCCCCTGTGGATTCTCAGAGATATGAAAGTCAATGAAGATTTGTCTTCCAAGTTTGATATTCATAACAGCTCTCTCCTGTGTAAATTCTTGGATGACACTCTGTTTATGTTGAATCTTAATATAATTGAGTTAGAATGTCAAATGACTTTATACAAACCCATATACCAATACAAACCCATATACCACTAGGTTCCACTGTTTCCAGTGTTCAGAGACTTGTGTCTCTTTGTTGCATACAAGACTCTGTCTGTGTGTTGTACTCACTTAAGAGGACTTTTCAGATGCACCCTTCTTGTACATCTGTTTACTTGGATCATTATGGTGTTCAGCAGAGCTTTGTCATCACTGGGAGGTTGTGGTGACCTGAGATGATGACGTTTCAGAACCCATCTCTGGATTAGAAGTAACAGTTATAAGCACAGTTATATTTCTAGAGAGCTCCTTCGATAACCTGTTTTCTATTCTGATTTTTCTCAGAAGTGCCAGCTGTAAGTCATCAATTCATAGTGTTAGACAAGTGTGTTCTCAGAGTTGAAATAAAGTCTAACAGCTGTAAATAGGAAAGTGCACTCTTATTGTCATAGGCAAGTAATATTGGCTGATAGGGAGGTGTATGATTTAAAGGACCCATAGGGTGGACAAGTGGTGTAATTCTGTTTGGTTTTAAATTTGTAATTCTGTTTGGTTTTAAATTTGTAAACCCATTTCCTTGAATGGGCTATTGGTTAAGTTGGGTATGTAAGAACAAGACTGAGTTGCTCTAAGCCACATGTTCATCCAACAGCTGTTACAGCATTGACTGCTTTGAGATCCAAAGTGGATGAGATGATTAATGAATTCTCTTACCTTGTATTGTAATGAAGGACTCTGCTTCCTGCCAAATTCTGTATTGGAGGTAAAGTGAGAATCACCTCCAGACTGTAGGTGTGATAAGATGATGGACTGAATGTACCTGATTAGACCATTAGCTGGGGCTTCTGCTCTCCAGTGGTCCCTCAGGATGATTCAGTCCATGTGAAATACAAATATCTCTCTGGACGGATTTGGACCCTTGTGCTGATTGCAAAAAGTGCCCATGGCTTGTAGCTCACATGCTTCTAAGATTAAAGGGAGAAAAAGAAAATAGAAATACTACAAAACTGAAAGCAACTTGAAAAAATTAAAGCAGGAAATCTGAAAAAAAGTACAAAGTTGAGGGGAGAGAGAAAATGAACTGATTAAGACACAGATGTTTGTGAAGAAGCTGTCAGGAAATAAAAGAACTAGTTTCAGGACTATTTGAGTGAATATTAGTTATTTCAGAAATAGTACTGACTGGCAAAGGGGGAATGAGGGAAACTGAAAAATGAAAGAAAATTGATGATATTATAGGTAGTCTAGGATCTAGCAGATAACACATCTGATATAGATGCTGTTTTAAGGACAGTGATTTGACAGTGAAGCTTTAATTTAGTAACCATAAAGAAGAAGTGAAATAACATTGGAGAGGCTCCGCTTATTTCAGTCAAAATGCTTTTGCATCCTGGAGATGCTTGCTGAAGACCGAGGTCTTCAGATCAATCAGACAAATAAGTCTAATTTTGCAGCTGAAAGCTGAAAATGACCATTGAATTCTTAGTTACTTTTGTTTTTAACACCTAATTAAGGTGATATTGACTAAACTGCTTCCTGGATTGTTGAAATTGATTGACCAAGGAAAACTTCTGTCAAGAGACAGGACTATGGTTTTGTGATGAAGAGAAAAAAGTAACAGAGCCAGTAATCAAGGGAAAGGACCTAATATATGGAATGTACCTCAGAACTGAAGGGACACAACTGGTATTACAAACAATCTTGTAGTAATTTTGTACTTAGGTTGTTCTGTCCCCCTTTTCTTTTTTTTTTTCCTCCTTCTATAATAGACCTCTTACATCCATGTTCCTTATATCACTTCCAGAGTTTGGACCTCTCCTTGAAAATCCCACAGAGCTGGTTATAGAAGTGTCCTTTATACGGTTTAATTTCTTTGAAATACATCAGAATTTAAGTCCTGTTTGAGCAGCAGGTCAAAATAAACACACATGCGTGTATTTATGGACTAAAGCCACACTATGGTTGTAGAAGCTCCTGTGCTCAATGTACTGACTGTGTCATTCTGCAGCAGCATCCTGGCTGTAGCAGCAAGGATGAATAGGCAGACCTGACTTCTCTTGTCTGGATGGATCAAAACAAAAGTTAGGACTTCCCTCAACTATGAAGGGATCACAATAATAAACTATTCTTGTATAGGCATTTTATAGGCTAGTTACCTGTTACTAGCTCTTCTTGTACTGGATAGCAATATTGTGGTTTCTAGGTTGAGGCCCTTGGATTCAGTGAAAGCCACTTGTGTTTCCATGTAATGATTCATAATTTGGGTCCCTTTGATAGTATGTTGTACAGCTTATTTAGAAGTAGTGGTTGTTTTTATAATTTTTCTCATTTCACTGAGCATTAAGAAAAAGGTTTTGAAAACTTCGTGCAATCTGGCAATATTGCACTGGATATATAGAGGTTGGTATGTGGCAGATTTCATATGAATAAATAAAAATTTAAGTTTTCTCTTTCATGTATAGACTTTATTGATACAGTTTTTCATTATTTTCATTTTTGGGGACTTGTATAATTCAGCTGAACTAGTCTACTTCCGCACATAGCTGGACTTATGAAATTATGTACTCATGAAATATTTCAAGTCTGCTGTCAACAAATTTCTTATACTTCTGAAGTTATTTGTATTGTAAGGTCATAGTTTAGAAAGAGTAAATGCGCTGTAGTTAAGGGTTGTTAGAGTTAAGGTTGGCTAGCTTATTTGTGGGCTTTGTTTCTAACTTACTGTAGGTTAGAAATGTGGCACAATTTTTTAAAACTATTTCTATCTATATGTTAGGAGACCTTCTTGCTCAGAATAGAGTTCATTTTGTCTGAGAGACAAAAGAAGGCCTTTTCTCTCAAAGAGCACAGTAGCTGTTTGAATTGTTCTGCTTAAATTTGCAGGGTAGAGTGGGAAAGCAGAGTGAAAAGGGAGGTATCCATCTTGGGAAAAGAAAGAAGAAACAGGAATGCAAAACTAAACAGTATGTTTCATGTGTGGAAATAAAAAATACTTAATAAATATCTGCCTGATAGAACCTGGAAGATGGCTGTGAATTCAGGGATGAGTCAGCTACTGTGGGAATCGTTAAGCAACACAATATAGCCCATATCAAGCTTACAGCAGCTCAGATATTTCTTTCCCCAGTAGGTGAAAAGAACGTGTAATCTTCTGGTTTTTACTTATATATGGCATGTTTTTATAGCAAGAAAATATTTCCTTTTTAAATTCCAAATTAAATTCAACAGTTTGTGGCTGTTTTGAAAAGATTAATCCAACCAGATAAGCTCATTCGGTTGAAAAAACAAAGCTGTAAAACCTTTTTTTGCCTTCTTAAATTGTGAACTTCTTCCATATTTATGCTCAATTACATACCTATCTCATTTTTTCTGTCTGTCTAGACAATACAAATTTGCACCTTTTCAATCCAAGACACTGAAAGGGAAGATTGTTTCACACGGAAAGGGAGATTGTTTCACAAGAATCATCAAGAAATGGAACAGAATGATTTTGCTAACAATCTAAAGTAAATTGCTTTGAGGAGGAGGAAACCTCTGGTTTAACTTTCTCACTAGTTATCTTTTTATGAAACATGGTTTGTCTCATATTTGGTGCTTAATTATTGCTTTATTAATCTTGAGTTAATGCATTTCATTGCCTTCCTGCACAGATGAGTGGCTGCTTCTTTTTGCATATACTGCCTTTATATAATAAGTGAGGTGATAATGATGTCATCAAAGACTCTCTGGAAGAGAGAACATTATATTAGTTCTGTTGTGCTGAAGGAAGTTCTGTCCTGTGCATTCATTGATTGCTCATGTATTTCTCAGGCTGTGATTCAGTGGGTGTTAACTTGTCCTGTGTTGAGTGGGAAATCATCTTAGTCTCTGAATGGAAGTCACATCTAATAAATGAGAGGTAGACTATTTCTAAATGTTCAGGAAACTTAAAAGGATTTAACTTGTCTATTTCTACATCTGAAAATTTAGGTGTGTTGACAGATCTTCCCCGTTTACTATATGTCATGATATTTTTGTCAACAGCTGCAGATTAATCGAATTTGCAGTGCAGTCTCCTGTGATATTCCTTGTCAGATTGTTTTCCTCAGAAGATAATCTACACAGCAGTGTTTCTGTTTCTTTCCATGAGCAGTACAGGGAGGAAGGCATCTTTTCTGCCTCCCAGATTAGCTTAAATGTTCTTCATGCTTTCCTTCCTCGCTTCATAGGGTTTCTAATGTATACAGACTGCGTAATTTTCCTCTTCAAATGTTCAGGTTGTTTGCTAGGTTTTTAAGCAGGCCATTGTGAGCTACCTGTGCCAAGAATTCTCCTTTTCAGAAGAGAAAATCACTGTGGTAAGTAACCTATGACAAAAATATATAATAGCTTCATTTTAATGGGGATTTCAAATTAGTCTGAAAAGATAAGAGATTTGGGGAGATATTGTTTCCCTTCCTCCCCTACTACCATAGGCATTTTGTGAATCCCACCAGATTAACCCAGTTTGTGGCATAGTTTTTTGTGACAAAACCCTTTGTGTTAGATATGGCCAGTTTTACTGATTGGAATTTTATGTTTACAACTAACTTAACCAAACACACTTCTAAAAATATTGCTATCTCATATCAGTATTTTACAAATACTCCATTCCTCAAGAATTGAGGTCATAATTCACAGTATTGTGGCAAGACACTGGGAGAAGGCAGCTGGCTGCTCTTTAAGCTTTTGGGGTAACTCCCTTGCTGTACTCTGTTTCAGGTAACTGTGGATATGGGAGCTCTTCCCTTTGTGCTTGGAACCCTCTTTAGTTCCTTGTGGGGTGAGGTTCTGAAAGATTAGGGACAAAATTATGGGATTCTTGTCCGGATTTGACCACTCTGTCAGCCAACTGATAAGGTTTAATTTTGCTTTATGAATCAATAGCAGGAGTGCAGTGCCTGTTGGGTCAGGAAGGAGAGCACTGTGGGTTCATGACCAGAAGGTTATTCCCTCATTCAATACTCCAGATTTCCCTACTTATCTTGCTAAGCTGCTCGTGGGCTTTTCAGCTCTTGGCTCCTGTAACAAACATTTAAAAGTGATCTAATGCTAAGTATTTCATTAAAAACCATATATTTACCCAGCAGCTGAACACTGTAAAGCACAATTTTTGGTAGCTATTTTATCAAACTTGTCTTCCACAAGACAGACAGCACTTTTCTCATTAATCACTTTGCTTAATTTTTCTTGATATACCTGAAAATGTCTCATAGTAGCCAAACAGCTGGATACACAGTAATCAAGCAATTATTTATTAGCAAACCTTGTTGTACACCTCACCAGAAAACCCACAGAAAAGACAACCAACCAAAAAACCCAAACACCAACCAAACACAAAAACCGTGGGGTTTTTTTATGTAGCATGTCTCTTCATGCTTCCATGCTTGGTAATGATTTTGTTTTTCTCTTTCCTTGAGAAATGAGATTGTTTATTTTTTATTAGATTGTCAGCCTTGACTGTTTACTCTTTTGAATATGTGATTTGGTGCTGTGAAGAAGGAATTTAGCACCAATCTGTTGGTGTGCAACAAGAAATAAATGAAAGCTGTTTAGTCACCCTTGGCTATGGACGTAGACCAGCATGACATGGCCTATTGGTCTTGCTGAAATTGTCCTTAGTATTGATCCTTTTCTTTATTTTGTATTGTGGCAGCAGCTGGGAAGCCTAATGAAAAAATCAGGATCCTCTTGTGAACACTATAGAACTGTTTTATGAGTTACTGACTCAGAGCTCTGGGCAGAGCCCCACTTTGCTCTTCCTGGGGGACAGGCAGCATGAGAGCAGAGGGGAAAAAAGAAGAGATATAAACCAGCATAGGGAACAGAAGAGGTGGCTCTTCTTATAACCCTAGGGTGTACAGAAACACAGCCTTAATGAAAAGCTGCAGTGATTTCTGGAATGCAAAAAGCTGAAAGAGTTGGCTAATTAGAAAGCACACCTGAGTTGTTGGATTGGAAGGGAAGCTAAACACAAATTTGTTTTAAGTAGGACGTACAGGGGCTTTCTGGAGAGAGAGCAGTGATAGGGGCTCTTATGCTTGGGTACTGGGCTGCTTGGAGGTTGGTGGCTTGTGTCGGGTGGGAACAGTGTGAAGTGGTGGGAGGACACTTGTAGGGGAATAGGAGCTAGTGAAAAATACTTGAGAACCACTGGCTTGAAAAGATCTGATAAAAATGGAGCGAACACAGAAGTTCACAGCTTGCTGGTTGCTTAGTCATTGTCAGCTGGAACTGCTTTGTACTAGACTGGCAGGGAAAGGTTGCAAGAAAGAATTTTAGAGCAAGGCTATCAGTCAGAAGTGGTTTTTTTGTTGTTTCTTTGTTTAGAATGTTGTTCTTTTTTTCCCCACACTGAAAAAGCATGTATGTGACTTGAGGGCAGGTGGAAAAAAGTAATTACTGTCCACTTCAGTGTTGAAAATAGGATTGTTTGGCCTTTTGTGTTTTAGTTTAGTCTTGCAATTTGTCAGTCTCTCTTAATAAATAAATAAGCAATGAACAGTGCTATATACAGTAACATCAAAGGGATGAGTCAGTATGTGTTGTGTAGCCTGAAATAGTGGATCAAAACCTATGTAATGAAAATGAACAAGAGACAGTGAGGTGACAGTAGACATCAGCTATAAAGTGGAATGTGGTGAGAGGGAGAATATTCTTCCATGTTTTGAAAAACTTTTCTGTTTGAAGTAACTTTAAAAAAAAGTTTCAAAAATGAGTATCAAAACAAGGCTATTGTATCCTAGCAAATGGGGAGAAAAAAATTAGTTGTCTTGAAAAATATGTGGAAGGATCAAAATAGAGCGTTTAAGAAAAATGTTTCATATCCCTTAAATGTCAATTTCAAAGAGTTTTGCTTTCACTGTATTTTTTATTTATTATACATAAATATAAGTATAAATACATACTTTATATGTATTTATTTTTGGAGGTAAATTATTAGCAATAAAAATAAATAAAATCAGTGACAAAGCACTACGGGGTATAATCTGTTTGAATTTCTGTAAGACCTTTGACATGATTGTTGGGTGGATGAGGTATTGGTGGGTGATCACATCCTGAGGGTAGTGGTCAACAGCTCAGTGGCCCAATGAACACGGGTGACGGGTGTCTAATGGGACCATACATTCTCAGGGGAATTCTCCGTACTGGGAGCAGTGTTATATAGACAATGGGATCGAGTGCACCTTGAGCAAGCCTGCAGACATCACCTAGCTGAGTGGTGCTTCACACCTGCAGGACAGGATACCATATAGATGGACCTGGACAAGCTCAAGGAATAGACCCATGGGAACCTCATGAAGTTCCATAGGGTCAAGTGCAAGGTGCAGCAGCTGTGTTGGGGTGACTCCCTTTATCAATGCAAGCTGCGGGATGAAGGGATTGAGAGCAGCCCTGCTGGGTCTGAGAAGGACTTGGTATTGGTGAATGAGGGGCTGGACATGACCCAGCAATGTGCACTCACAGCCCAGATAGCCAATTGTATCCTAGGCTGCATCCCAAGCAGCATGAGCAGCAGGATGAGGGAGGGTATACTGTGCCTCTGCCATGCTCTCATGAGACCCCATCTGGAACACTGCATCCAGCTCTGGGGACCCCAGCACAGAGAGGACATCGACCTGTTGGAGCAGCGCCAGAGGAGGACCATGATGAAGATCAGAAGACTGGAGCACCTCTCCTATGAGGAAAGGCTGAAAGAACTGTGGTTGTTCAGCCTGGAGAAGAGAAGGCTTCAGGAAGACCTTGCTGCTGCCTCACAACTTCAAAGGGAGTCTGTAAGAAAGGTGGGGACAAACTTTTTAGCAGGGCTTGTTCCCATACAAAAAACAGTAATGGTTTTAAACTAAAAAAAAGGGTAGGTTTAGATTAGATAGAAGGAAGAAGATTGTTACAATAAATGTGTTAAAACATTTGAACAGGTTGCCCAGAGAGGTGATGGATGCCCCATTCCTGAAAACATTTAAATTCAAGATGGGGCTTTGAGCAACTGGTCTAGTTGAAGATGTCTCTGCTCATTGCAAGAGGATTGGCACAGAAGACCTTTAAAGGTCCTTTCAAATGCAAACTATTCTATGAAATTAAATAGCTTGCTGTTAATTTGAGCAAGGACATTTTCATGCTGCTGCTCTCTGACTGGACATTACATTTATAAATCATAGAATGTTGAGGGTTGGAATGAACCTTAAAGATCATCCAGTCCCAAGCCTACCTGCCATGGGCAGGGGCACCTCCCTTTAGACCAGGTTACTCAAAGCCTTATTCAAGAAGGCTTTGAACACCACCAGGGTAAATAGTATTCATAATGGAGTTATTTTTTGGATGAGGTATTTGTGCTTTTATCTGTTTATATTAGAGAAAGTGTAGTGTGAGGGAGAGAGATTAGCTTTGGTGCCTGCTTTTCTCTTGGTATGTTCTGCTGTCTGAGGACATGAGCTATAATTCTCTCAAAATGAATAATATATATTCTCTTCTCCTATCTTTTGAGTGATCATCCCAGTGGAAGTAAAATTGGAGCCTTGAAACTGATTGAGAAATGTCTGTTCATAAAAGTGCTTGATTTCTTTCTTCTGGATTAATTTTTGAATATGTCTTGACACGTCTGAACTTTTTAACTCAAAGGAGTGAATATTGCTTCCTTCCATTTATTTATATTTTAGATGGCAAATACATTAACTTTCCATGATCATTGAGTAGCTGTCATCCATCATCTGCAAAATGAGTGGTACCCTCTCAATACAAATACAACAGTTGCATTCCTTTTAAGAACATCTTAATATCTCCTTTACAGTATTTTCTCACTCAGATATTTATAAGTGACGTCAGGTCCCAAGACGTAGAGAGATCTTGCTTTTAGAGAGTGCAAATTGTTTGAAAATCTCTCTTGCCTTTGGAGACCAGAGTGAGATGATTAAATATTTGTGGCTTTGAAGAAAAAAGAGGGGAAAAAACCGTGAGTTGTTTTTCCTAGCTGCCTCGCTAGGAATCAGAGCAGGGCTTTGAGAGCAAGCTGAGTATTGCATGATTCAAGAAATTAGATTCTGATGTGGAAGTAGGTGTCTGAGTGAAGGACTCTGCCATTCAGTTCCCAGAATGTTATGAACATGCCACAAGGGCCCTGAAACAGTCTCTTCCAATCTGATGTATGCTGTGTACCATCAGATTATCTGTTTTCTATTGAATGTAAAACCTAGTGTGAATAAGTACTGTGAAACACTATAAGATGTTGCCTAGAGAGGTTGTGGATGACCCATCCCTGGAGGTATTCAAATCTGGGTTGGACAGGGCTTTGAGCATCTGGTCTAGTGGAACATGACCTTATCCATGGCAGGCTGGTTGGAACTAGATGGCTTTTAAGATCCCTTCCAACCCAAATAATTCTGTGATTCTATTAAAATCCAGGAGTTAAAAAATCATGATCTTTTCCGTGGGTAGAAATTTATTTACTTAATGTGTGTATTGTAATAAAATGTGGCATCATTCTTTGGGTTAGAAAACCTGTCCTATTGGTATGAGCCAAGCCTCCTGGTTCATTTTGTGAGCTTTCTCAGCACTCTCCCATTTGTAGAAAAGCTGTCTTGCAAAAAATCAGAAGACAGAATGGAATTTATGGAGATGAGCATTTATATCTTCACCTGATAATTTTGTGTGTTGGAGCACATGAAAAAAGCCAAATGCAAGTGTTTGCCTTTTGAAAACTTTTTTTTTTCCCAGTGTCAGATAACCCTACTGTTAAACCCTGTCTCTCCAGTAGGCACAGACAAGAGGTTATTTACTATTAATTGATTGTTTGGCCTTGCCATGAAACATGAAATATGGAAGTATCAAGAAACATTTTGTGAAGTGATTAACAGTGACTCTCAGCCACTCTATCCTTTTTGTCTAAAGAGGGTTGGTAACAAGACCTTATGATAATTCACGCTCTTATCAATTTGTTCAAATTAGCTTTTCCTTCTCCTATTGTCGTCATTCCGTTAAAGACCTGCTTCATCACCCAGAGATCTCAGACAACCATGGAATATTTTACTGTTCTCAGAGGCCAGTACAACATTGAGGGCTTATTCTGTGATGCTTACTGAAACAATTTCTCTTTTGATCTTCTATGGATCCAAAAACTTCGTTTAAAAATTCTGTCTAACACCGAATGTTGCTTTTGTCTTTTGCAGAAGCCTAGGTCTGTATGATTATGATTTTTTGTTGTGTGGCATGGCTTTATTGTCCACTGAATTCTGCCTGCAGTTCCTATTGTAATGCCGTTACGTGATGATGAATAACTGATTGGTATAAAACATATAGGTAAAACCATCTGTATGTTTTCAGCAATATATTTTAATAGAAGGACTGGCAGGGAAAAGCGAGCTGTATGGGCCAGTCCTTTGTGTTGCCACTGGCATGACCTGGGGAGAAATGATGTGTGTCTCCATCACTTTTCAGCCATATTAGTGCCCAGTGAACGGCTTGTGTTTGTCATCAGGTTGTTATTTCTAGCCTAAAGGGAGGATCTGAAGCAATGCTAGAATATCCCTTTCAGTCACAGCCACAGCTAGGTCACCTGCACTAAGCATAAAGAAGTATCCTCTTATAGCTGATATCGGTGTCATTGCAAAGGCTTTCTTCCTCTCACTGGAGACCTGCAGCACATACCCTGTGCAGCAATGATGTGTCTGATGTAAGGGCTGCCTGTAGTTGCCTCGTTACTGCCTCTGATCCTGGCTTAGATGTTGGCATATTTAACCACTTCAGTAAGACAGTGGTTCAGAGGTAATTCATCTACAATATTTGTCTTCTAAGGACTACATAAAAGCCACTTTAATAAGGTGGATGCTCTTGCTTTTGTATAATAACAGCTAAGTGTACCCCTGCAGAGCATCAGCCCTCTCACTTTTTTACTAGCTGCTCATTTGGGAGTAGATGAATGAGTTGCAGGGAAGCAATGTAAATCCCTAGTGTCACATTATTGTCCTTTTTCTTCACAGAATCCAAGTTCTGTTACACTCATGGAGACTACAACTGTTGTGCACATTTGCCATTAAAAAAGTGGGTTTTTTCAACAGTCTGGCGATTTCTTTTTATGAAGTCTTGTACTTCAATATGATGGTTTCGTTCTGTCAGATACCAGTATTGTTATGGTGTTACTCTGCAGTTAAAAGTTTTTATTTACTAAAATGCCATGTGACTTGGGATCTTGATATGGTTTCACTGGTGTTTATCAGGGCTCTTTGTAGGATGGATTTGCTTTGCTTTTACTGGGCATCAAAGCAGGATTTCTCTGTGGAGCTCACAGCAACTGGAGTGACTTAGCAGGATTTTTCTTGAACGTGAAATCTCTTGAGAAGGGCAAAACTTTAGATCTCAGGAAAAATCAAAATTTAATGGGGAATGTATTCACTCAGGATACTAAGCTGACTGGATTGTCTAGAAAGTTTGTATTACAGTAGTATGCAAAGTGGAATTTAATCACTTTGCATGAAGAGACAGGGAAGTTTTCTTTAAACCAAAATGGCAATTAAGAGATACAAACTTTATGAATGTACCACTCCTGACTATATTCTGTTATTACATCTAATGGGTTTAAAATGACCTTAGTCATCTCACTGCTTCCTCAATTATTCTTTTCGTTTTTTAAATTTACAGTAATTACGGTTTGGCTATGATCTAGTTGGATTATTCTGCTCACTTTTAGTATTATAAAATAAGCTGAAACGCTTTTTTATTGATACAAACATTGCATTAGAGAGTTTCCCAAACAGATTTATGAACAGTTTATTTGTTTATACTTAAAGCAAAGACCCAGCCTGTAGCTTTAGGAAAGGAGCAGACAGTGCACTAAATATTATTTTAAGGTATAAGAACTTTAGTTTCACATATCAATAAAGATTCTGATTTTTCATCATAGCTAGTGTAGGATGCTTGCAGTAGTAAGTTTGGATGAAAGGTTGAGTTGTAGATATAACAAGTATATCACATAGCTTATCTTGCCTTGGTGCTTTTTCTTTCTACTAGCCTCTCAACCTGTTGCAAAACAGGAAAATGTGAATAAAAAGCAGTGGAGTCTTAAAATCCTATCTTCAGGTTGAGTCAATACTGCCCACTCTGTACCACAGTCTGAAACTGAGGCAATTCATTTTGAGAGAAGTCCACTTCTTTTACTGAGTGTGATATTCTAGGAGATTGATAGGCAAAATGCAATTTCTTTCTTCAGAAACCTAGGTTTTTTGCTAACTGTAGTTGTCCTTTGGTGGTGACAAATTTCTGCAGAACGGCATTTCAGGAATGTTGTTTCTGGGTTGAAAGAGAAATTCCTCATGTTGAAGTTTATTGTACTTATTCCAATATCATCATTTCTATTCTGCGGGAAGTTCTGGGCTTTTAAGGAGAATGGAAAACTCTCTATTCAAAGTGAATTTTTTTGCAGGAACTAAAATCCCTAAACATTTCTTGATAATTAAATAGTAATTTTAGAAAAGCTGTTAAAAATAAAATTGCACTTGAAAACTTAGTGTGGTCTTTTAACTCTGCTCTAGCCCTTCATTCTAAGTCTGTAGAATGGGGCATTTGTGAACTCCCTTGATGAGAACCTGATGTGCTCAGTGGCATTGGCTTCACAGCAGCCACTGTGGTAAAAGCATTGCTGTGGCAAACATCTGAGCTCTCCAGAAGCCCTTTAGGAAAGCTGCTGAAACACGAGCCATAATTCTGTCAGTATTTTGCTAGAAATTCCTCCAAACCAGTCATCTTAACATGTCTGTGAACTGGCGTTTTTCCACTGCAGCCTATTGATCTGGAGCATTCTTTGGAAGTTCTTAATACCTGGTACACATTCTGGCCTTTCCATAGCTGTACTACTTCTGGTCACCACCACTGTCCAAGAAAGAGCCTACAGCAGTTGTCAGGAAGGCCTTGCCCTCAGGTGTTGAAAGGTTTTGTTTGAGGAATTGACATTCTGTGTTTGATCTTGCAGGAATTCTTCAATGGGTGAAGCTGATAGATAACTTTGAGGCTGAGTATGAGTATGTCACCAATGAAGGAACAGTGTTCACTTTCAAGACAAACCGCCATTCTCCAAATTATCGGTTAATCAACATTGACTTCAGTGATCCAGAGGAATCCAAATGGAAAGTTCTCGTCCCTGAACATGAAAAAGATGTTCTAGGTAAGAGTTCATATCAAGTTAGAGACATTAGGTTCTGCTTTTTCCAAATTAATTTAGTAATTAGTCTGTTGAATGATCTTTTACAGACCTTCTTACTTTTTTCCTGTTTAAACTTTGTTTAGGATTTGCAATTAAAAGACTTGCTGAGATACAAGCCATTCAGAATATCTCTTTCTCTCTCTCCAACGCCCTGTGTGGCCCTAGTGCAGTTGCTTCATCTGTCCTTGTTTTAATTCTGTGTTTGTAGGAAATGAGGGGAAAGTGCTTTCGTGTCAGTGAAATAAATGTTTACTAGACAGTCAGAGATTACAACAAGAGGGACTTTGTAAGCCGAAAGAAGGGGAAGAGCAAATCTGGCAGTACTGCAGCATGCTTTGAACAGAACTGGTCAGAATTTGAGACAGGATTTCTTTTGTTCCTGGAATAAGAGGAATAAACAATACTTGAAAACAAAGCCTCAGGAAAGTGTAAGGGCATGGAATTCTTAAAGTACAGAAGCAATTTCAAAACATAAATTGTTGGGTTTTATATAATTAAAATAAAAGGTGTATTTTTTAATCCCATCATTTTGTGGAAGATTCTATGAAGCTTAGAATTAGTTTCAGATAATACAGAAGAACCTCCTCTGAGCTGTTTTTTGACAGATGTCTGGTGTACATTTATGTAGTTTACTCTCCATACAGTACAAGGTACAATTATGATTTATCTGACTAGCATAATTAGTTTGTTTAAAATACTCTGAATTTTTTATTAATCAATTTTTGTACAAATTCCTTCATGTTTGCTACTTTTTCAGTGAAGAGCTGCTTTGTAGAATGAGTAGAATTCTTTGTGTATCACATTTCATGTGCGCATATACAGTAACTTCTGTCTTTCCTCACTGAGACAAACCTAGTTTACTACTATTTCAAAGTCCTCTTAAGGCTTTTGTCACTTAAAAAAAAATCTTTACTTCTGTCTGCAGGTCACAATGTGTCCTGTGTGATTTCTGCCACAGCCTAGATGTCCCCAGTGTGACATAAATGTTGATTCTACACATACCTAGAATTGTAGTGATGTTGCAAATGACTGGAGTCTAGAATACTGAGGCAATTTTAGTGAATAGAAAGGTAGCAAATTAGAGCTTGGTGGGGCACAAATATTTTCTTAAGATTGGGAACTATTTGAATCAGTAGCAACCTGCATCTTAAATGAAGTATATTTCAAGTCCTAAGCAGAGAATTAGTAATAGATGTAAGTGAAAAATTGCTTCCAAGTCTTAATTTTGGTCATGTGCAAATTCACTGGTAGTGTGTTAAGCTATGCTTGAGTTATGAGGAACAGCAGTTTATAAAGTGGGATCAAATTGAAGAATTGACGTGGACATGGTGAGTGTATAAACAGAATGGGACAGAAACTTGTCACTGACGTGAAATGTGGTTACCATGTGTGGATTTACCTGGAAAGTGGTCTAGGCAGCCAAAGGAGCTTTGACCAGTGGCTCTGTAAGCACTCACTATCTATTTCTTCCCAGTAAGATAAATGCCAGGTCTGCTCTTCCCTACACTGTGGTATTTAGCTCAGCTCCATTTGGGTTTTGTTCTAAAGGCAAAGTCGTGATGAGTTCATGTTCATGCACAAACCAAAAAACAAAATTAATGCATGCAACATTTATTTAATGGCTTATACGTGACAGCCTTGACAGTACAGACTTAACAAGAACTGCACTAAAAAAACTGAAAGCTCAGATGAATGGCTTTGCTGAAGACATTGGCCTTTAGACTGTAAACCCAACAGGCATTCAGCTCTTAAACACTTGAAAGCAAACATAATCTGTCATATAAAACCATCAGGGTGACTTTCAGGAATATGTTGTGTGTCATTAATCTTTTACTGTACTTGAATGTGAAGCCAGAACAGGCAATCATATGCCTACTTCTCTCTACAGCTTTTTGGAGCAGTATGTAAAGAAATTGGATTGAACTAACAAATGAAAGAGTCTCCATAAGAAGATGAGTTCTAAGTAGATCTTAATAAGTCTATAGTAGATCTTACAGAAAAGTAAATTTAAATTCTTCAGTTGCTTCTTTGTTACAGACACTTGCAGATTAGTGTTGTATCCTTAGCACCAAGATATGGGAGTTTTATCATGTTCAGGAAATTGTAGTCCTGAATAAATAAAAAACCTCACTCCTTCACTTGATGTAGCCAGCAAGCAAGCCAATCTACATGCCAGGCTTTTTTAATCATTCCAAGCTTTGTTAAGGAAGACATAATTATAGCAATGACAGTTAATAATTCATTCCTGAAAACCTTGGAGTCAAGTGAATTTGATTTGGGTGATAAAGAGATGACAGTGTAATGAATCTCCTTCTGCAAAAGCTAAGACAGCAGTGATTCAGATGGTAAATGGGTATTACTGCTTTTTACTTACGTGTGGGAGTGACTTTAACAAGATGTAATTTAGCTGTATTGGTATTTCTTCACAAGCGTTACAATTGGTGATACCCTAGGTCACAAACGTGTTTTATTGGAATCACAGAATGTCTGGGTTGGAAGAGACCTTCGAGATCATTGAGTCCAACCCATGCCCTAACACCTCAACTAGATCATGGCACTGAGTGCCATATATGGGTCCTACTTGGTATGACCTGCCTGGAAGACATAGCCTGTTCATTTCTGTGTCTTAACTTAGACTCAATTTCAGAAAAGCTGGAGTTACAGAAATAGATTTATTTACAAAAAATAAATTCAGGATTGAGAATTAAGAATCTCTACCAGTGTCCATCACTGTCATGAAGAGCTGTTCCACAAAGTATCATTCTATTCTTTGGAAGATGCTACAGCTAAGACAATCTAACCAAGAAATAAACACACATGATGGTGTGAATGTCATTTGGTTTCCTCAACATATTCTTTAAGATAGACTTTTCTATTGGCTTTGACCCTTTCTTTTTCAAGAACTGTTTATAAATGAGATAATTTGGGAAATAAAGGGAAAAATAAAGCATATTCCTGCAGCGAGGTTGTACACGGACTTCATTTTACAACTGTCAGCAGGGATTTATCACAGAGAAGAGGTAAATTTAGATCTCTACTCTGTGAGCTGAGGGGAAGAAATAAATGACAGCTATTTTGAAAGGAAATTGAAGAGGGCGCCTCAGAGCATATTATAGTGAGATGAGACTAATTTCCTTCTCTTTGGAGTTTGTTTGTAAAGTGTTAGTTTTAATTTTAAGGGAGTCTGAAATAAAACCACAGGAGAGATTCACATCTGACATTGAACTTCTGCTTTAAATGACCACATAGCTGCAAAAAGTGTGCTGAATTGAGAGGAAGCTATGAAACCATAAATGCAGATTGACCATAACAGACATGCAACCCTAGTTCTAAGGCACAGGATAAACCTGCTGGGTTTAGAAGGTTAAATGAATCATTTTAAGAACTTTGACACTCTCCACCACACCCGAAGTGCTCGGTAATGGTAGAGCAGGGTGACTGGAGAGCAGCAATTAGTATGCAGCCCTTTGCTTGTGGCAATGAAAAACAGAATAGATCTCCTGAGTAAGGAAGGCTGAGGAATAAGACGTATTCCTGAATGTGTTGTAGATGAGGAGGATCTTGAACAGTTCCTTGAATCTCAGTTGGCCTTTTAACAAGCGGAGGCAAAGCTAACAGTGCTCCCTGTACCTTGTACACATCTGCACACCTAAACTCAGTGCATGTCAAATGCTTCCCTTCCCTCAGCTACAATTCCCAAGTGCAAAATAGTATTTTTCTTTATACCTTTAACCTACTAACTAATTCATAAATGTGTAGGAGATGGGGAAGTGAGTTACTGCAGCTGAAATTTGTGTTTTGGCATGGTAGTGAAGCCAGGACGGAAAGTCTGGAAAGAGCACCAAATCCTTGACTTATTGAAATTGGTTGAAGCTTTCCCATTAACTTTAACATGGCAGGCTGCCACTGAGGATGGGGTCTCAGTGAGAAGATATATGCTATGTATTGTGAGGGCTTGTCAACATTTACTTACACATTTCAGAATTATTCATGTTTTATTCTGTAAATTGCTCCTGCTTTACCTGCAAGGCTACTCATAAGTAGCCTTGAGTGATGGTTACAGGTCATTCTAGTTGAGATCAGCATTGGTAGCTGTTAATCTGCAGAGACACTGAAGTTTGGTCTGTGATGACCAAAAAAGCCACCATGACCTTCCCAGTCTGTCTTGCAGCTACAGCTTTGGCTGTCCTTTGAAATACATAGTTATTCTCACTCAACAATACATGTGTGGAGTGGATGCATAACCACAGCATCCACTGACGATGAGTTACGTCAAGTAACTCAGCAATTCCTGCTGAAGCTCTATGGCTGCTTAGCTCTTCTAGTGTTGTGAGTTCTCCATCAGCATTTCAGCCTGCTTCTGTCAAAGCATGTTTGTACATTCACTTCATATGCTGTAGTTACTGCTGTAGAAAGGAAAGGTCAAAACTCTTTTAAGTCATTAAGGTTAGTGGCACAGATGTTTAGTGTGAGGGCTCAACCCTTTTATCAACTTAAAGTGTTTCAAAAAGTTGTTCATAGCAACGTTGCAGGTGCCACGTTAGCAGCTTTGTGATTAATGACAGCTGTCAAAAAAAAAAAGAGTTTTTGGAAAGTAGCAGTATATGAATTTCTGGAAGGTTGAACTAGAAGTTCTAGACACGGCTGAGCTCAATTTTCTAGGCCTTGTTAAGAAGTGCATCTCCTCTAGCCCAAATTTAGCTATTGAAGAATTGTGTGTAACCTATTGTAGTCACCAAAGTGGTTACTGTACTCTTCAGAGAGAACTGGCCAGTACCAAGGATAATTCTCCACACCTGCTTTCAGTACTTAGGACTGCATCCAAGTATGTTCATTTCTCTTTGATGCCTGAAGCAAGATGCTCAGATTGGAGAAGACAACCTCTTAATGTTTATTGTGTAGTAATATAAATCCTGTGCCTGATGGATGTTGGAAGTAGGTAGGTTGATAAATTTAGGTGTATCCAGGAGAGTAACTCTTCTGTTCATTGGTATTAACTGAAAATGAATTGACCTATACACTGGAAAGGTTTCAGATACTTAGCTTTTTAAAAAAACACTTCTTGTGTGAGTGAAACTGCTCAGCAAGCAATTCACAGTATCCCAGGATGGGGTATCCAAAATAAATGGTTCACTTGCACTCTAAAGGTGATTATTTCTTCTCCCCATCTGTCTGTAAAGGGTGCCTACAGCAGTGGTGTCAGGCTTAGACAGGAGATTTGAAATCACACAGTCCTAAATGTTTCTAGGAAATACAGAGGCATGCAGGATGCATCCTGCAATGCATGAGCAAAACCAAAAGGTTGGCTGCTAATGCAACCAACACATGCAACAGTATCTGTGGTTCTCAGTGCTGAACAACAGACTCAACTTAAAGCTTGCAGTCAAAAAATAGCTCTTGTTAATAATTCAGCATTGTTTTAGCTTGCTGTGTATATAAGTGTTGGTTCTTAGTGTCTTTTTCTTCTGGTCTTTCAAGTCTGCTTCAATGTTTTGGTCTGTTTTGATTTTTGCGTTTCTTTGTAGCTGCCATTACTGTAAGTTTTGGAGACAGTTAGCAATGCACCAAACCCAGTTATAATACAGGTACTGTACACAGAAGCTGTGTTCCTAAATCCCATGGAATGTTTTAAAAATATTTTGCATTGGCTTCTCATCTGTTGTCTTCACCTGAGAGCATCTAATGTGTAAACCAAAGAGGTGATGGAGAGTTGATATTGCTGCTTCCTAGGCAAGTTCCTTAGTAGCAGAAATCCCTACATAAGCCAGCAGCCTTACTCCTGAGCAATTGAATCTTTTTAATAAAAAGAGTAACACCTTCATAAATATGTAAGTCAAAGTAATAATGAACATCAGCTCTTCATGAAAAAATCCATTAAACTGAATTTTAACCAAATAATTAGTGAGGAATTGAAGAATCACCACAATGTAATTTTAAAATTAAAAATTCCTTAATTTTTTTCTTGAGGCAAAGCTATATATTATGTACATTTGAAGTTGATCTGAGAGTATTTATAATCCATTTTGTGAAACTTTTTTCAAGAAATTTTGAGGGTAAATCTGGACATTTTAATTATAGATGTTGCTGAGAATACCAGCGGAGTTCATGGGATCTCATACTCATTGCAGAGGCAATAATTCTGCATGCAAAAATGGTGTGTTGCTGTTGGGATGCTAACTTTTAAATTCATATTTTGTGTTAATAAACCATGTAAAAATGCTGAAAAATTTGTGCAGTGACAATGTAAAAAATATTTTAAATTGCTACATATTCTCCTTGTGTATACAGCCAAGAACTATTCTGTATTTCAAAATATGTAGTTGAATAGAACTATTAACTTACAACATTTATTATGTTCTCCAGCCTCACTTAAGAAATTTTAGCCACCTTAGAGCTAAAATTACACATCAATTACTAATTTATAAACAGTGTTATGTTATGCTGTACCTTATTATTTCAGGTCATGGCTGAAATTTCAGTTAGTGTTCTCTGGGGCTTTGGTTAGAAAATTCCCAAATTTAGACTAGAAGCTCCTGCGGGAGTTAGAAAGTTTGAGGGTAAAAATATGAATGGTGGTGTTTGGGAAGAGGGGAGTAGTAAAGCTTTATTTAGATGTTTATGAAACATGAGTTCACATGTCTAGAATGACAAGTATTACATTTCACTGGCCCTTCAGAAACAAGCTAAAAGGATTTGAAGGTCTTTGAGCTCTAGGGGGTCATGGCAGACTTGAACTCTGTATGAAAGCATATAGGATGCTTTCAGAAAAACGAGTTTTGACCTTCAATTCAAAAAACCTTGTTACCCTTAATGGAAGGGGCACAGCATACAGCTCAGAACTTTCATTCTGAAACCTGAATATGCAAAGATGCATTTGTAAGACTGTCTTCTTTACAACTCTATGAATTCAAATTATTTGGTTTTATAGGACTTAGAGGAAACTGGAAAGAGCTGTTAAGATGTGAATAACATAAAATGTCGAAAAACTGAAATTCCATCAATTTTTATATGCTTACATTCTGATATTTTTCCTCCAATGTTGTCACATTAAACTCTCCATCTCACAGTGCTACTTTGGCATTACAGTGTACCCCTGTCAGTCCTACCTCAGATTTCTTGCTCATTTGGCTCCATCTCCTCATTCTTTGCTTCCAGCAGATAAAACAAAGCCATTGTCCAACACTGGTATTTTGCCATGATTTAGATTTTCAGTCTGAGTTGTCAGAGAAGAAGTTGTGTATATGTAGTTGGAAGAGAATGAGAATCACCTCCTCACCTAATCTTACAAACAAATAAAAATATCCCACATTACCTCCTTCAGGACACTTTCCTTTATTTTTAACTTTAATGTATTTTGTCTTGCTTGTATTCAATTTGTGAATTAATGAGAAGTTCAAATACTTTTGTTGCAACTTAATTTCTTAAATGACAGAAATACTGAGCAAGATTAAGATGTTTTAATCTCTCTCCTGTCTGTATGAGTAAATAAATAGACTTGTCACTAGAGGTCTAAAGCCAATGGCACAGGAGACAGGAGAGAATATGTTACATGATATATCGTGGGTGAACTGGAGCTCCAAAGAGTTTCTACACTTTATAGGCTATAGAGATGGAGATTGAAGTGAGATAGTCAGTAGAACCACAGAGATTTTGAATTGCCAGCCCAGATATTTTATTTTAATTGGTTTTAATTTTCTAAAGTCCAGTGAAAAATCAGCATGCCATGCAATAAAGGTTCACATAGGTCTAGTAATTATTCCAAGGAGCAAACTCAGGATGGGAAAAGTTCTGTGGAGCAGAAGCTCTCATTGCTGCACAGCTGCACAGACAGGGTGGGACTAGAACTAGGACTGCCAGGAGAGACATAAAGGCAATGAACCTCTACAGAGGGATTTATTCCTGCATCCTTTTGCTGGATTGAGCACTGTGCTGCATCCTGCTCCTGTTACCTTACAGTCTCAAGAATGCTTTTTAGCAACATTAACAGCTTGAATAAGCACATGGGGCTTTTTTTAATGGCATGATGAGAATATCACCCCAGAATAGCCCTTTTCTTACACCCAGCAGGGCTTGCTTACAAGAATAGTCTCCTGATGACTTCAGCAGTAGAACCAAGACAAATTGTAATATCAAGGTTCTATACCTCAATGTGCAACACGGGATCACGTCTTTTTTCGTTACGAGTTTAGTTTGAGTATAAATCATAATGATTGTTTTGATTTTCATGACTTTCCATAAGTATTCCTGGCAAAGATAAATGTTTTGCTTGGGTTATGCATTGAAATACGTGATATTTAAGAGCAGTATTGATCTATAAATATCCCAAATGCATAAGCATATTGATTAAGCAATTCTTTATTCCTGTGTCTGCATAAACTAACTTTAAACAGCATGGTTAATGCATTTCCAGAGAATATCAGGCTTTATTTTGGGTTCATTTACAAAGATTTAAGAGCTAAAGGCAGTGCACGTCAGAAATTTTGCTGCATGCATTTAGGTATGCTAAAGAATTTTAGGATCAGAGTATGTCTGATTGTTTTCTTTCTTACATTTTTAAATTGTATTTTCCATGGCTTTGTTTTTCTTTTCCATGCTGTGCAGAATGGGTTGCTTGTGTGAGGTCCAATTTCCTGGTTTTGTGCTACCTGCATGATGTGAAGAATATCCTGCAGCTTCATGACCTAGCCACTGGTGCACATCTCAAGACTTTTCCCCTAGAAGTTGGCAGTATTGTGGGATATAGTGGCCAAAAGAAGGACACTGAAATATTCTACCAGTTTACTTCCTTTTTATCTCCAGGTAAGATTTTTTTGTCTCATGTTACTGTTCATTTTCCTGAGAACAGTGTCTTTCTAATTTTCTGTAGTTTGGTAGTTATTTGGTATATTGGTATAAAACTGCTTCCACCCATGTTAGCAGTGATTGTGCACATAAAAATGTATCAGTCTTTGATCCATCAAGCCTAAATAATGTGCCTGCTAGTATTTGACTTAAGACTCAAGGCTGACTTGTACTGGAGATAAAATTGTAGGATTCTCATAGTTCTTGCTTCATACAGCAGGACAGAAGGTGAAAAACTCAGTTAAAGATAATTGTTAATGTGTTTAATGTGATTTTTTATTTTAAAGAACATTGATAAATGTGACAGAAAATTAATTGTCACAAAAAAATGTGACAAA
The DNA here is from genome assembly GCA_013399835.1 of Leptocoma aspasia. Taxonomy (NCBI): domain Eukaryota; kingdom Metazoa; phylum Chordata; class Aves; order Passeriformes; family Nectariniidae; genus Leptocoma; species Leptocoma aspasia. Next base: position 214,615 of record VXAX01004277.1, on the reverse strand, counting down.
AACACATTAATAAATGTGACAATTAAAAACAATTAAAACAAATATTAATAAAAGTAACAGAAATTGTTCTCTGACAGTTTTATGATTCATTTATGCATAGCCTTATTTGAGCATCCTTACTATCTGTCCTTACAGTACTTGGTGTTGTTGGGTTGCTGTAGGAATCTTCTTTGTACAGTCCTGCAAAGATGGAGCTGTCTAAAGCATTACATAATATGGGTGTGGTAAAACAGTAAATATTCTAGGACTTTGCTTAGGAAAGGAGTTTCTACACAATTGTCAATCTAGTATATGACAAGAAAATATATTTACTGTTCACTCTTCTTTTTTTTCTTCTTTCTTTATGGCCCAAACACTCAATACCTAATACAAGACAGGATTCAAATATGAAGGGGCAGATAGGTTTCAGCATCTGTATCTTCTTCCAAGGTTTTCTGTCATAAGGGGATAAAAAATGTTCTTATAGCATCTGATCTATGTTTTTGCTTGTTTCAGTTAAAGCACAGCAATATTACATTGCCAAATGGCTGTAAAATACTTTAGATAAGTTTGCTGGTTTTGCTAGAAAGGATTGGGTCAAATTATCAAAATTAGGTTTCAATCTTAGCAGATAAGTGTGATGAATTGCCTGTTATCTTACTGTTTACATAAATAGAAATATGATATATTTTCAGTTCCTCTTTTAAACATCATTCAGATTGTTGCACCCATTGCAGCTGGAGAGTAGCTTGAGGACACTCTTGCATTTATCTCTAACTTCATCCAGCTTGATGGTTCATAGTTCATTTGCCCACATTGTGGGCCAGAAGTTGCCAGTTTTACAGACCTACACCATTCGTCTCAGCTGAGCCCGTGCAGTCTCTGCAGCTGCTAAAAACATGTAGGGGAAGAGCCCGGATCTGTTTTAACCTGTGGCTTTCCAGCTGGCCAGCAATAGCTGCTCTCACTGCCTGCTGGTTGCTTAGGCAGATTATTTTTCTCCTTTTCATTCCTTTGCTTAGCATCTACAAAGAATTCACTGTGGCATAGTTCTTTGAATTGGGGCAGAGTGACCTGGAATCTGGAAGAAAAAGGGAAGGTAGGAAATGTAGGTAGACTGTATGAGGATAAGGAAAGAACGAGGAAAGCAGACCAGAGAGGTAATTTTTAGGTAGGTTTATTTTAGTTTGTGTGCAACCTCCATTCACCTCATCAGTGGAATAATCATACAAAAGGTATGGGGCTGATCCTTGGTTAACCTAGATATTCCTACTTTACTGTTGGAAATCAATATAATTTGCACCTGTATTAGGTTGGACTATTCTTTTTTTTCTAATGAGAAACAAATTAACATACTTGTGTTTATTACCTACAACAAAAGTAATAACAAACATATATATGAAATAATGAATAAAGCAGTTCTAAATCCATATATGCTGACACCATAAAATAATTTTTGTTATTCCCTGAAAAATATGGTTATCCCTGCTGTCCACTCTAGTCAGATGGTTAGGTGACCATTCTGGCATTTTGCATTTATTTGGAATCCAGCAAAACGGTTAAAAATATTCCAATGGTTTTTTATATTAACTGCTGTGACACTAAAAATACAACAGAACAAGAGATGCAGTAGCAGAGGTTGAATTGCATGTTATTGTAACATTAGGTTGATTGGCTCTGGAAATGCAGTCTGTGGCTGTGCTTATTCTCTGTCATGTGGTTTGCTAAGATGTGGGAATTCTGCCTGCTCTGTGTGCAGTGTTTGCCAGTACATTACCCAGCTTGGGCAGCTGCCTGTGTGTCAAACAGCTGTGCTGCTGTTGCTGCCTGGAGGGCTTTACACTGCACTTCCACATCATCTTCTGGGTCCTGACCTTTAAGGGAAATGCTGCCTTAATGCTGGTTTGCACCTATCAACCTGATTAGGCTTGCTAGTCATTTTGTGATAAATGAAAAAAAAAAATCCCAGCAGACTAGGGTAGTCCTACTTTTAGTCCCCTGTTAATTCACTGTTATGGAAAAAGGCTTTATCAGTAGCTAGAAATGTTAGTTTACATATGCATTTGTTTACCAATCCCTATCTTCCTGATTTTTCCAGTCTATAAAACTAACTTAGAGAGGAATTCCCTGGCATCAGACAAGTTTACTCATTATTTCATGTTTCAGTCTGTATGAATTTTTGTAGTTATAACCTCTGTAGTAATTACTTTTATTTCCTGAATGTATCTAGAATACACACAATACAGCGAGATTTCAATCAAGTCCTGTCCACCTTGGTTAACTTTATTACATTAAGGATCCCAGTAAAATGCTTACTGCCATACCTTTTAGTGTTCTTTTCCCTAATACATGTTCCAAATTTTGCAGGGACCAGCTTGTTGTAAAGAAGAAAAACAAAGAATAATTAACACTCAAGTTAGTTTATGTATCACTTGTATCTGTAGTACAGGCATGAATACTAGGATTTCTTAGTATGTTAACCAGTGTGCAAACATGATAGTCATGTTGTATGATACCTACTCAAATGTTATTAGGGTTAAATGACAGGAGATACATTTTATAGTTTAAATGCAAAATTATTCTTGGCTAATTGCACATCTGTGTAGTGTCTCGATAGCTGCATTCCCTGTGATTCGGCCTCTGCTGCAGCCTAAAAGTTCTGTACTATTTATAGACATACGTTTTCTCATGTGCACAATCCTTTGGAAATCATATGTACAACTCAAGTGAAGTTGTCTTCAAACCTGCAGGATCGGGATGTAAAAGAAGCTTCTCAAGACCAGATTTTGTTCAGTTCCATAGGTAACCTGTGCTAGTCTGCCACAATTTCAAGTGGATGTTTTGCTTTTTCTGTTATCTGAGCCATTTGAATTTTTATTTCAAATACTTTATCATAAGAAGAAGATTGACCTGAGTGGAATTCTTGATATATTTATTCTCAGTCTGGTGGATGGAAAAGGGAGTGTTTTGAATTTGACTTTACATTTCTTTCTTCCAACATTATTGTTCTCAATAAGTCCTTTCTAATTTTATGTAAATGGTTTTTTCCCCCTATTTTGCTTAAGCCCCCTGGCTTTGTGGTGAGAATTACTCTTTTTGCACAGAAAGCCTTTGCACCCTCCCTAGATGAAATGCATACATCTAAGTGTTAAATTGTATAATAAATGAAAAAATGTGTCCAGAACTACAGTTTTTCACCCTGCTGAGTTACCTTTACCATTCATGACTCCATCACAGTCCCTAAACTGGCATCTTTTTAATGATGGATGTATACTAAGCTGACAAGCTTGCATTGTATTCTGTATTTTAGGTATTATATATCACTGTGATCTGACCAAAGAGGAGCTGGAGCCAACAGTTTTCCGAGAAGTGACTGTTAAAGGATTTGATCCTTCGGTTTACCAGACAATTCAGGTAATAAACGTGAACCCTCCTGTCTTGCTCTAATCACCTATGCAAGAGCTCAAGAGAGCTGGACTTAGCTATTGGTGAGGAGATTTGCTTGCTTTAGAACCATGCTTTGGGAATTTCTGGAAGGTTTGTTGTATTTCAGTTCAAAGTGAAACTCTGCTCTAAACGCTCAGACAAGTATCTCAATGTAGTAGTGTGGAGACTCCTTTGGAGGTGCCTGTTATACATAGTGAAGGTGTATAAGAAGTAGCTAAATTTAAGGTTTATAAAGTTAAGAGAAATTACTTCAGTGGAAAACACTGAAAGCTACAGATTATTTGGAACAGGTACAGGAAAATACAGGGTTCTTCATAGACAACTGTTTTGACCGCATAACAAGTATTGTGACTAAAAAGATTATGCAAAATACACATTTTAAGTAGTAAATGATCTTTCCACTAAACACAGCTTTGGTAAGACTCTGATAAAATACTATGCCCTGGTCAGGACTTCTAAGACAGATATGGAACTTCTAGAGAGAGTTCATAGAAATTTGCTGAAATCATAGAGTCATTTAGGTTGAAAAAGACCTTTTAAGAGCAAACCAACCATAAACCTAATATTGCCAAGTCCATCGCTAAATGTGTCACTAAGTGCCCATCTAGTTGTCTCTTTAAAACATCCAGGGATGGTGACTCAAACAAAATCATTAGGCGTCTAGAAATACAGTCATTATATTGGGATGCTTAGCACATTTAAGACCTGCAATTTATAGAATAAATATTGGAGGGTGGATTCATTTTTTTCTATGTAGGATTTTTTCATCTTCTGACTAAGAGTAAGAATGGAAGAGAGGCTTTTCTTTCTATAGACAAAGGAATAACAAAATATAGTGCCAAAAGTAGAACTTAAATAAGCTTAGCCTGCAAAAAGGTGAAATTATGTAGAAGGTAAGCACCATGAAGCCATGTGACAGCATGGCTTGGAGTCTTTGAAAAGAGATTAGATATTTCTCTTAATATCTTACTTTTAATTTTGCCTCTGACACATGCACAAGGCACATTCTCCAAAAGCGTAAAGACAGTAGTGTGTGTACATGAGGTGGTTGTAAACAACCCCATCTGTTTGTCTCTGCATCTCCAGGCAGAAATAAGAATGTGGTAGAGAACAATTTGCTAGAAATCTTCTCACAGAGAATGCATTTTTGCTGCTTCACTCAAATTCATTAAGGGACTTCCTCAGGATAACTTTACGGCAGAGTGAGCTAGATAAGTAAAAGAAAACTGCATTCTCTTTGGGAAAGAACTTGGTACAATTGTAATGTTGCCATCAAACCCAGAAGGAAAATAATGAAACACAAATACTCATGTAATTAAAAAGGGTATAGAAGAGGTTGCTGTAAATGTGAAATAATGTATTTTTCTAGTAAATCAAATTTTATAAAATAAATGTCTGGAAAAAGAAAATCTCGTTTTACACTTAAATCAATTACATGCTAAATTAAGGTAAAGTAGAACAGTAATACAAATGATTTCAAAGAGGAAGCATGCTGTTGCTATGCCCTTGGAAACATTCACTTTGTAAAGCACTGGCAGGGATTAACTGCTAGGCTGTAATGTGGTGGAAGTCAGTATCACTGGTTTTGGTTTTCTCCTTACTCGGCTTCTGCTCAGAGAAATGTGACCTGTTTAGTTACACTGGGATCAGTGCTTATGAAGAGTACTCTTGGCTCACCAATCATCCAGGTTTGCCTTATACCAACAAATGATCTCAGAATGGCAACCTCTTGGAAATTAGTTTTTGCTATCTTTCATTCAGATCCATGGAGAAATCTCAGCTGAGGTGTGAAAAAGGCTGTTTGTCAAGGCCAGGGCTGGGATTGCCTGCTCAAGTTTGTAGCCTATCAGTGCTGCACAGGTCAGAAGGACTCCAGTCTTTGTTTCCATTTATGTGGTCCCACTTAAAGCCTTGATGGTGCTTCTGCGTGGAGGAGGGAAAGGGGATGGAAGGGTATCGAAGCAGGGTATAAAAGGCTGTCAACCTAGATGAATGCATAGCCATTTCAAAACACAGGCAACATTGCTGGAAATTGAGAAAAAAAATCAAAAATAAGAATGCAAGAACTATACTGAAAGTACGAACACCCTGATTATTGTAGGAGAATGAACAATGCTGCAGAATCTATTTAATAATTTTAATTTCCATCAGAATTACTAAGTAGTAAAGGATAATGTTGCTGACTGTTCTAATCCATGTCCTTAATGAAAGGCAGGTCTCCTGCCAAGGTTCTTCCTTTATTCTCATATACCTGAAGAAATACCTACTAATACTAGCAATCTTCCCAGCTCTGCTGTGTAGTATAGATGAAACCGTAATGAGTTGTTCTTTAACAGTCTTTGAATATAACAGGGTCAAGATTTGAACTGAAATGTAAGGTGCCTTACATTTCAGTTCAAATCTTGAATTAATGGCAATTGGAAAATTGCCACAGTGCCTGTTTTTTGGTCTTTCAAATCCAATCTACAGTATTTGGTATATGTTGTAAAGTGCAAGGGTGGACTAGTGGTAAAGTTTACTACACTAAGAAAATTTGTGGTAGAGCTGCTGCTTTTTTTGTACCTAGGGTTAAGATCTTACACTTTGACAGCCCAAACTAAGAACAAATTAGACAACTTGCACTGAAGGGGAGGGGTGTTTCAACACACCTGACTTTTGCACCAGGGTGGGAGCATGTTTGTAAGTTATTGGCTCCATGTGACACCCTTCACGTACACAGTCTAATTTATTGTGCTCTAGCTTGTACTTATGCCCTTACCTTGAAAGACTCTGTGACCTTCATGAAAAAGTCAAATTATTTAAAATGCTTGCCACACATCAAAAATTCATCCTGGTTGCTTTTGTTAAATGATACATTAAGTTTCATTAATTACTCTTCCTCTGCCAAGCATTTCTTGAAATTNGAGGAAGCATGCTGTTGCTATGCCCTTGGAAACATTCACTTTGTAAAGCACTGGCAGGGATTAACTGCTAGGCTGTAATGTGGTGGAAGTCAGTATCACTGGTTTTGGTTTTCTCCTTACTCGGCTTCTGCTCAGAGAAATGTGACCTGTTTAGTTACACTGGGATCAGTGCTTATGAAGAGTACTCTTGGCTCACCAATCATCCAGGTTTGCCTTATACCAGCAAATGATCTCAGAATGGCAACCTCTTGGAAATTAGTTTTTGCTATCTTTCATTCAGATCCATGGAGAAATCTCAGCTGAGGTGTGAAAAAGGCTGTTTGTCAAGGCCAGGGCTGGGATTGCCTGCTCAAGTTTGTAGCCTATCAGTGCTGCACAGGTCAGAAGGACTCCAGTCTTTGTTTCCATTTATGTGGTCCCACTTAAAGCCTTGATGGTGCTTCTGCGTGGAGGAGGGAAAGGGGATGGAAGGGTATCGAAGCAGGGTATAAAAGGCTGTCAACCTAGATGAATGCATAGCCATTTCAAAACACAGGCAACATTGCTGGAAATTGAGAAAAAAAATCAAAAATAAGAATGCAAGAACTATACTGAAAGTACGAACACCCTGATTATTGTAGGAGAATGAACAATGCTGCAGAATCTATTTAATAATTTTAATTTCCATCAGAATTACTAAGTAGTAAAGGATAATGTTGCTGACTGTTCTAATCCATGTCCTTAATGAAAGGCAGGTCTCCTGCCAAGGTTCTTCCTTTATTCTCATATACCTGAAGAAATACCTACTAATACTAGCAATCTTCCCAGCTCTGCTGTGTAGTATAGATGAAACCGTAATGAGTTGTTCTTTAACAGTCTTTGAATATAACAGGGTCAAGATTTGAACTGAAATGTAAGGTGCCTTACATTTCAGTTCAAATCTTGAATTAATGGCAATTGGAAAATTGCCACAGTGCCTGTTTTTTGGTCTTTCAAATCCAATCTACAGTATTTGGTATATGTTGTAAAGTGCAAGGGTGGACTAGTGGTAAAGTTTACTACACTAAGAAAATTTGTGGTAGAGCTGCTGCTTTTTTTGTACCTAGGGTTAAGATCTTACACTTTGACAGCCCAAACTAAGAACAAATTAGACAACTTGCACTGAAGGGGAGGGGTGTTTCAACACACCTGACTTTTGCACCAGGGTGGGAGCATGTTTGTAAGTTATTGGCTCCATGTGACACCCTTCACGTACACAGTCTAATTTATTGTGCTCTAGCTTGTACTTATGCCCTTACCTTGAAAGACTCTGTGACCTTCATGAAAAAGTCAAATTATTTAAAATGCTTGCCACACATCAAAAATTCATCCTGGTTGCTTTTGTTAAATGATACATTAAGTTTCATTAATTACTCTTCCTCTGCCAAGCATTTCTTGAAATTTGGTTTTTCTTCCCTGCATACTTCCATCTATCACAATGACAGACTTTTTCAGGAAATAGCCCGGGATAGGCTTTACAGAAGGAAAAAACACTTTTATAGGAACTTCAAAACAGCACTTGCCCTAAGATGTTTCCTGTGTTAATAACTCAACTGTTGCTTTAAATAAAAGCATTTTATTTAAAAAAAATTATTTTATCTCTGTAAAGTTGCCAACTATGTTCTTATATGCCTCTCCATGTTAACACCTCACAGTGACACTTAATCGTGGATAAACAGTCTTCTGGTGTGGCTCACAGTGCACCTACTTTTAGGCTGATGTGTAGGCTTTTAAGTGTTAAAACTGCAACAATAAAAATGTTGATTGGCTCCTTTTACCATTCTTTGAATACCCTCTAGTACTTAAAATACTTTGAGATGAACCAAAAATAGATGTTGCTATTGACAGATGCACTTTGGATTAGCTCTTGCAGAAGGTGAAATTCATAACACAGCCTGGTTTTAGAACTTAGTTTGATTAAAAAAGCAGCTGCTGTTTAGATATTGCAGCACAGATGCAAGAAGCACAGGTCTTAAAAAAGATATTTTTCTTCAGGCTAGAATGAATTTCCATCTTTCTTTTTCAGAAATTACTTTTACAGGTGAAGTAATTTTCATGAGAATTTTGCTCTTTTCTTGCTCAGTCTTTCAGTCCCATCACCAGGCCCTTGCAGTACTGATTCCAAGTTATGAGGCATTGATAGGGAAAATTTGTCTACAGTCACTCTCATTCCANTTCCAAGGATCATGCATCCACACCTTCTCTGAGCAACCTGTTCCAGTGTTTTCACCAGCCTCACAGTAAAGAACTTATTCCTAATCTCTCATCTAGACCTTCCCTCCTGCAGTTTAAACCCATTTCCTTTTCTTCTATTGCAATATGCCTTTGTAAAAAATTCCTCTCCAGTTCTTTAATAGGCACCTCTTAGGTACTGGAAGGCCACAATTAGGCTACCCAAGAGCCTTCTCCAGGCTGAACAACCCCAACTTTCTCAGCCTGTCTTCGCAGGAGGGGTACTCCAGCCCTCTGATCATCTTCGTGTGTCCCCTCTGGGCCTGCTCTGGCATGTCAGTGTCCTGCTTATGTTGGGCACCCCAGAGCTGGATGCAGTGCTCCAGGTGGAGCTTCACCAGAGTNCCCATACAGTTTGGCACAGTGATTAATCTCTGCTTCAGGAAAATACAACACTGAGAGAAGATGAGTCAGGCTTGAGATTGATTGGCAGAGAAACTTGTGCACAGCACCTGCCCATGCTATTCCCGGATCTTGCTGTTGCTGGTGGTATCATTCCATGAGCATTAGATTCCCTCATTAATATAAAAATAACAGAGGAAAGCAGTGTCCTTTGAAAACTGTAGTAAGCTCAACCTGCTAAGCAATGCAAGAGCTGATACTATAATTATCTGGTTTTTTCAGTGTGTTTATAGANTGGATGCAGTGCTCCAGGTGGAGCTTCACCAGAGTGGTGACCTGCTGGCCATGCTTCTTTGGATGCAGCCCTGGACACAGTTAGCTTTCTGAGCTGTGAGTGCATGTTGCTGGGACATATTGAGTGCCTGGTCAACCAACACCCCCGAGTATTTCTCCTCAGGGCTGCTCTCAGTCCGCTTCCACCCAGCCTGTATTTGTGCTTGGGATTGTGTCGATCCAAGTGCAGGAGTTTGCACTTGGCCTTGTTGAACTTCATGAGGTTCACACAGTCCCACCTCTCAAGCTTGCCAAGGCCCCTCTAGTTGACATCCCTCCAGCATGTCCACTGCACTGCACAGCTTGGTGTCAGCAAACTTGCTGAGGATACTCTCAATCCCACTGTCCATTTTGCTGACGAAGATGTTCCTCAGTGCCAGCCCAAATGCCAACCCCATTGACCAAAACTCTTGAGTGTGATTTCTGTATTAATAGATCATTTTAAGTTGGAGAAAAGTTCAGTAGCTTTGAATCTATCTGCTGAGACAAAGCACTCTCATACTAGAGAACTAAAGCCATGTGCTTTCAGTTGATTCTGAACAGAGACAAATAAATTTCCCCTTTTCTACAGAGGAATAAGAAATTTTGGCATCATTTTCATCCCTGTCTTAAGAATCCATCACAACCAAAAAGGGGTTGATTTTTGAAGAGTTGGACTTTCTTTCTTCTCACAGTATTTGGGGTTTGAATTCGCCTCGATCTCATGGGATGGGAGGACAGAATTAATGCTTGGGGAAAGCAAGTTGCTTATTGTTGTTTGTTTCTGTTTTATTCTTTTTTATGTCCTTGAGGTTTTGTATTGCAGTAAGGAAGAAAATTAGTTCAAGAAGCATTTGGACAATACATTCAGGCACATGGTGTGACTCTTGGGGATGGTCCTGTGCAGGACTAGGAGTCGGACTCAATGATGCTTGTGGATCCCTTCCAAAGAAGCACATTCTGTGACTCTCTGAAATATTGGGGGAAGAAGAAATGTGACAAACACCACAGTTTTAGTGCTTGCCACTGTATGGCAGACACCTGCTCTCTTGCAGGGGGGAAATGAGCTTTGAGCCACTTCTTTCGGAGCTCCCAGAAAGGAGGTTGAAGCTTTGGCTCTGATCTCACCTAGTGTTTTGGCACCAAGGCACCAGTCTCACTCGGGAGGACATCAACAAAATCACAGTGACAACTGTGACAGCATTGGCAGTTTGCCTGGGGAATGTAGCATCTTAGACCCTTGGCATGTGATTGTTACAAACACCACATTAGTCTGCCATTGCCTCTTCTAATTGGAGGTCAGTGAAGAAACACTAACTTGAAAATGTAGCACTCAAGTTTAAAGGCCCTTGTAGTTCTTGAGAGCCAAGAGATTGTATTTTAAATATGTTAAATATTTGCAGCCACATTACACTGAAGCAGTAATGTAACTTTTTAAGGGAGGAAATTGTCAGAATCAAGGACTTTACATCTAGATAGAGTATCAAGAGATGGATTTCCTATAATGACCTTAAATGCTCTTGAGCTTTGAAATCCATGTGGTGGAGTAGTGCTGGCTCTACATTCATTATAATTTAAGTAGCCCCATCGTGCAGTTCAGATATTCCTTAGGTATCTGGAGTAGGAACCACATGTCTCTATTCCAAATAGGAGGATGAAGTGATAGACTTTGGATTGCTTTCTTCACCAATCCAGTTCAAATCCTATTTTAAGGTCTAAATGTCTGGATTTGCTCTGTCTCCTTCTTATATACCACTGGGGATTGATGCATAGTTTAGGAAGTTGGGAGCTTTTGTTCAGCAGAATGCAGAACAATGGAAATATGGTTTGGGATGATGGGGAGTGCAAAACTTCTCTTAGGAAGCATTAGCACACTACTGACCACACAATGTGGGAAATAATACTAAAATATTTTTTTAAATACTCTCTCTGTTCATTTGTATTGTCATATAGGCTTTGAGGTTCAATAGTTCCAAGCTTTTTAATAGGATTTTTTTTATTTTTCTGTTGAGTGTTCAGGGAGTTGGAGAGCTTCTTAAAATGGAAGCGTCTGTAGCACCTTCATGCTCTAGACTTTAGAAAAACATTCATTCGTTTCAAGCATACAAGAAAAGTGATTGCTTAGTATTTTAACTAAGGCTTGTTATGAAATACCCTTCTTACGCCTTACTCAGTAGAACATTTGTTTGAACTTGCAGTGGTTTGCTTTCCACTTTTCTAGTGAAGGGAGATGTTAGTTAGCTTACTTAATCCCAAGCTGCATTCGACGCTCTATTTCTTTCTCAGAATTCCTTAAAACACAAGGCAAAATAGCATAGACTGAAACAGACCTGTAACCGTTAAACATAGTGTAGTGAATTGAATATCTTTTTGCACATAGGAGTTTTAAACAAGACCTTAAGGAATTGTAGTGGAGCTTAAAGGATTGCCTCACATGTCTTAAATTACTGCATTGTTGATTGTAAATAAAAAATAGTTTTGATTTTTACAGTAAATGGGAAAATACCTTTTGCCATCAAAACGATTTAAAAAATCATTCACTCAGACACCTTAAATGAACACATGTTGAAGTCTTCAGGATCCTCAATAGGTAGATTCTTTGCTGATGTATAGATATTAAAATGATAATGTTGTAGTAAAAATACTTGGGGTTTGTCTTCTTTCTAAAGAAGTCACTGAAGAATTTCTTCCCTTCTATTTTTCCTCCAACTTTCATATCCACTTCTCCGATTGAACTCACCTCCAGTAATTAAGCATGAACACATTGCTATTTTAATTAACTCTCTTACTCACAGGGTTAGTAAGAATTCTATTTAATGTTCCTCCGTGGGAATCTACTTCCAGCTTTTCTTCTCCCATTTGTATAGGCTTATCAGTGTTATTTCTCAAAGGTAGTGAACATTATTAACTTCATTCTACAGGAACAGAAACATTCAGAATGAAATTTGTCCATGGCTTCACATTGATGAGGTGTTGCTCTGGGGATACGGTTTGCTGTTCTAATGGCAGTGGTTTGCTGATTCTAGAGTTGAGTTTTCAGATGTGGATTGAAAACCTAATCAAGATGATTATTAAAATCTTACACAAATACTTCAGGGAACTTCAGCATCAATAAAAAACCCCCCTCTTGATAGGTCTAATAGTAATAAAGGCTGACAGCACACAGTCTTTTGATCATTATAGTGTTTGTGTGTCTTGTATAGTGCAGATTGAATGGCCAATACCATCCATGGTGGACAGTCAAACACAGAATGCTTCCACAAAAAACAAATGCTCTAAAGCCTATTTATAGCTGTTTAATTCTTGCTTAAACCGAGTAGTCATAAAAATGGGAAATTTCAGCATAGTCCTCTGCTGAAAGAAAAAAGTGATAGCTGCCCCTTTTCTCACTAAGAGGATAAATGTCAAACTTTGGCATGCCAGCATTGTTCAGAATGAGAATGCTCCTCTGCAGAATGGGAATATTTCTATCCATCTGCCCACCCATCATTTTGCCTCATGGAGCCTGGCCGGGAGGGTGGGGTTTAATTGTGATGATAATGCTGCATTGGGGACAGATTGCTCTGGGACCACAATCCCAGAGTTTTATTCACACATCTGGCAAAAGATGGTTAGATGATTGCAGTTGTTAGTCATCACTAGCATAGGCCAGCATTCGAGCCACTGACCTAGCAGGGAGACACATTGACTGCCTTTACCAGGCCACCAAGAAAACCAGACTTTTCTGGTTGTATTTTTCAGTACTGCGCCAACAGTGTTAGGTAAGTGCATTTAATAGTCATTAGGTTTCCTGGGAGGGGGATTTATTCTTAGTAAGAGTTATATACCCAGGTATGTGTCTGTCTGTGCCACAGGACAGTGTTTAAATTCAAACAGATTTCTAAAACAGTAGCAATTATAGTAATTTATTTGTTAGTGAAGCTTATATTACTTGAAAATAAAACATTGGGCACTCTATTAATAGGTGTTTGCACATCTGTGTTACACATATGGGCAAGTTTTAATCCGTAATGCAAGTGGTGGATTTTTTAATATATCTCTGTTCTCACCAGCTGTTCCTGTAGTTCAGGAGTTCATAAACTCCCTGGATGGCCTTCACATTTCTCAGTTTCATGGTTTTAGGAAAGGCAAAAGGCTATGAGAAGGAAGGCACTTGTTCTGCTTTAGAGTCTGTCTTCTTCCCTTCTGCTTTTGAAGCTTCTCTTCTTGAAATCATATAAAATCTGTATAAGAACAATCTCAGAAGCTGTTGGAGTCCCAGGAGGTAGGATACTGGCTTTTCCTGCAAGAAGAGAGGAACCAGCTTCTACTGCCCAACAGGTGGCTGCAGCTGTGAACAGAAAAACCTGTAGCAGAGCTGCTGTGATAAACAAGGAGCAAAAAGGACTGGAAAAAGGAAGAAAGTACTATGCCTGAATGTGTTTGGATGTGGTGGTGACATGGGCATGATTGATCTGTTGTGGGCACTATGGCAGGTCACTTCTGCCTGTACCAATTCCTGCCTGGTTTCTGTCTGCCTTTTGTTTAAAAGCCTTGACACTCCCTAGGCAGTCTGTCCCAGTTTCTCACTGAGTTTACTGTTAAAAAACTTTTGCAGGGAGTAGGGGTACACCACCTAAAGGTCTTGCCTGAATTCTCTTCTTGAGTTTGAAATGCGTTGCTTTGTGTCCCTCACTGCTGTGGAAGGTAATTGGTTCTATTCTAGTTACGGCCAGCTTCTGCATATTTAAAGACTGTCACTCCATTTTATTTTCCTTTAGACTAAAAACAATCAAAATAAAAGAAAAATCTGCACTCTGTTCAGTTTCTTTGGTGGATTGTATTTCCTGGCCTCCTATCACTCTGCATCCTCTTCCTGGAATCTGTTTAGATGCTCAGCATATGGTGTGCCATGGTTTCAGCTGAGCACAGCACTCCAGCTAGGGCTTTGCAAGTGTGAATGCAACAGGAGGGGTTACTTCATAACACCTTGTGGGTGAGACTTTGGTTTATATGTCCTCATGTAGGGTTTGCCTTTTCCCTAACAATTCATTGTTCAAGTTCAGTTTGGCATGTCTACGTCTCCGAGATACTTTTCTAAATTACTTTTTAGTGAGTTGTTCATGGTTCTTTATGTGATTGCATCTGTCAGGTTATACAGTATGTTATATTTCTGGCCTTGTTGGATTGCATTTTAGTATTTCGGGTAGCTTTGCCTTCTCTTTGTTACTCCTTCCAAAAAGGACTCCCTTTTCCCTCTTTTCTGCAGTGTCTCAGTGTTTCCTGTTAGCAGTTAAGCTTCACCACAGCTTCATACTCCCATTTAAATACTTTACAGTGGGTGCATCTCTCATTCTGAATAGTGTCCCTGTAAGCAACTGGGGAACTGGAGTGTTTTCAGAATAGCTGTTGCTCTGGCAGAGCTGGGAGGTTTGTGTTTCAGAGTTGCAGGCCTCCAGATACACACAAGTTTATAACTAGTTTATGCAGTTATTTATTAGGCTTAGCATGCAACTGTTACAAAGAGGTTTAAGGAGGTAGGGCAGCTGGCAGAGAACAAATTAGAAGGTTGTTGCTCCTTTATTTGCTTGGTTATAGCAGGACTTACGAGTCTTAATCATGGACCACATTCAACAGTGTGCTGGACAGCATGAAAATGCAGACCATCACAGGGCCCTTACCAACCACAGCTTGAAGCAGAACAGAGAAATAAATTGCATTTGGAAGATTGATAATGATGGCTATGCATTAACTACCTAAAGGAGACAAAACCAAATTAGAACTGCTAAAAAATGCAGATAATCTCTTGATATACAGATACACACATAATCACTGCAGCCCAATAAAATTATACTTGCTGTCTTCATCCAGCATCAAAACTGCTTGATGGATTAGGGTTTTTCTTGTTATTAATTAAAATTCATCATCATGGTGGAAAGCAGATTAATAGAGAGTGGAAAACAACAATTTCAGATGTTTTTGAGATCTTCCATAGACATATGGAAGATGAAAACCTCTGCAAAATGATTGAGTCTATGTGGCTACTACTTGGAGCAGACTCTGCTATTGAAAGGGGAAAAGGGAAGCAAATTATAGCGAATCTTGTAACCTAGAGTTACAACTCTTGCATTCACTGTGAACATGATTACAGAAAAGGATGCATATTAACCAGGATGATCATATAATATTATGAGCAGTTGGATTTATACTGAGAAAATAGTTTTTGCTAAATAGCAATGAGGAGATTTTGGAGAACCTCTAGTTAGTGTTCGATGGCACAATCACACCTCTTAGCAATACGCTGGTGTTGCTGACCACTTGAAGGACATAGTCTCCATTTATACCAAACACAGAAAAAAATTGCACTAGTAAGAGTGAGGCAGAGCTTAAAAAGCTTAGTCAATAGCTTTGTCAACAGATTTGGTGGGTTTTTCTTAAATTGGATTCACTACTGAAAAGACAAATCAAACATTAAGTGCTTTGATAAGTATCCAGAGATGCAAAGTTGTGAGCTTGTGTAAGTGGAACACATGAGTGGAACCGTCCTGCAGATCTCTCTTGTTTGTCCTCAGTATAAGAATTGAAGTAGTAAAAACATAAAAATCACAAAATCTTGGTGCATTCTGAAAGAACATCTTTTTGAAGGGAAAGAAAGGAAGGTAGTTCTTTCTCAGTTCGCTTTCTACCCAGAAACATTTCAGTCACTAATTTTCTCTGGGCTTTTGTCTGCTTATGATGCAGCACAAATTCATCAGTGTGCAATTTTATTAATGGTAAGCTAGTTTGCATCTTCATTTAGAAGTTGATTTGATTTTATCATCACTGCTCAGAGGTACTGATAAAATATTATTTTCCCTTAGATTAATTATTTCTGCTCTGTCTTTGAGTCATCTCACAGGAGATTTATGGGACAAGGGGAGCCTCTAAGAAATATTATTATTCACAATAACTAGTGTTTCAACTGTGTAGATGAATGATACAAAGAACAAGATCATTTCCGTAGTTCCAGCTTCTATTCTCACAGACAGGGAAAAATTGCTACATAAATTCTTCTTGACAACTCCCTGAACTGCTTGTTTTTCATCCAATTTGTCAATTATTTTTTTGAAAGTACCAGTGTACAGAGATCTCTGCTAACACCTATAAATCGTCTGGATGCAGAAAAGCTTCAAAACATAATGCCTGAAATCAGGGAGTCATATTTTACCAGTAAGGACATCCCTGACTTTTTCTTTCTGCTTGCTGGTGGTTTCTGAACTGATAGCACTCATTCTAGTTGATCTGGTGTCATTAGAAATTTGATCTGTTGATTTATTGAGAGTTGATTATTAGCTGTGGATTATGTAATGTCTGATACAAGTTTATTGGCTTTTGCTGTCTTGTTCATGTTTTGCCTGAGAAAGGGAAGATTGCTGCAAACTGTCCTTAATCTTAGAACTTCAAAAAAAATGTTCCTTTTTTGTTACTTGTTTATCTGCTCTGTTCCAAGAGTATTACAAGAGTGCTTCAGCACACTCGTTGGTGTCTCTGGTATGAAGTCCTTTCAAAGTCTTAGTTTTGACATCTGTCTGGAAATGGTAAAACACCATCAGCTGAATTTTTTGCTGGGTTGCTTTATATTAGATTTGAAATTATTTTTTCCCTAAGCATTGTTACAACAATGAATGAAAACTCATACTTCTCTTCTGCTTCTTGCTACTCACTGAGAGATTTTTCTTCATTGTACAAATGACTACTACAAATCTGAAAACAATATTACTGTCTCCACAGGAAACTATTGAATTCAATAGCATCTGAACCTTAGAATTATTTTTTCTAAGATAGCACCCCAGATATTTTACAGGACTTCAGTTTTTCCTTGACGTTCTCAAGGGATTTTTTTTCTCCTGCTACCATTTTGGTGTTTTTTTAATCATGTAGGGGTACAAATGAGTAACTTTAAATTCAAGTTTATCTCAGAAAGTAAATTATATGTAGCTATAATTTGAGAGAGAAAATGCATATGGAACTGCTTCACCGTACTTTTAATGACCTATTTATTTCAGTATGTACTTCGGAATAAATATTCACAGGAAGGTGATTTAGAACTGATTTTGAAACATGCACTGTCTGGTGTAGAAGATCTCTCTTTCAAACCAAAAAGCATGAATTAATTTTTTAATACTCTACTAGCCACGTGCAGAATTTTTGTAGGTATTTAGTGATTTATAGTGCTTCTGATTTTGGGTATGCAATTTGACATCTAAAAACATGGTTTGATTCTCTAAGGAAGAGAGAGCAGAGCCCTCTGAAATTGCCTGGCCTTTGAAAGTCATGAACTTTCTTGGCCACGTAAGCAAATGCATGGATCCTCTTGAGGCTTTGACACAAGCTGACACTTGACATCCCCATTGTCAAGACTGAATTTTCGCTGTGCAAGAATTTTTGGGTATGAGTTTACAGGTGAAATTTGAGCACCCTGAACTGTGTAAATGCCCTTAGGTTAGGGAGAAAATCCAACAGTAGTTGTGTCATTTTCCTGAAGCTTGTAACACTCAACACTGAGGCTATGTTGAGATGACCAAGCAAGATTAGTCAAAAATAGGAAAGGTGAATTAGTAGTTACTAGTGAATGTTAGTTAGCTAGTTTCTAGTTAGTTTGAGTGAATGTATCTCTCTGGGCATGTTGGATTAAGTGTGTGCATCTGCCACATCTTAAAACCATAAATAAGAATAGTTATTGTGAAGTAGCTTGCAAAAAGTAAATTCTCCATGTTGCCTTTACATTTTTGTTCTTAGAGTGTTTCTCATTGCAATTTGAACTGATTTCCAGCATGGTAAAAATGGGTAGTGTTTATTTTCTAATGCCTACGCACTACTGCAGTGAGTTGTCTCTTGTCAATGCAGTTTACTCAGTGAAGTAAAGCTTGATTTAATGAAAGAAAATGGACTAGCCAGCAGCTGTTATTTATTATTTTATTCATAATGGTGTGCTACTTCCATCAAGACATCCCTTTGCTTGTCTCATGCTGTACTACTTCACAGTAGTACATTTCCTGAATGCATAAACACAGAGGTAGTTCAGAAAAGAGACTAACTTACAAAGGCGCCTGGGACATTCTTCTGTTTAACATGACTACAATGTATATTTAAATGAAAAGGTAAATTTATCTATCTCACATCTGTCTGTGTCTACACTGTACACTAGGTCATCTTCAAGGCAAATCGATGAAAGAAAAGGAATAAATGTACTTGGCAGATTCTAATTACTCTGCTGCAGGAAGCTCTGAGATCGCACTGAAAGGGGCAAAGGATAAACAGAAGAGGCAAGGAGCTTCTCTGGTTGCAGAAGTAGAGGGTGTGGGGGGGTCTCACTGGATCCCATTTACCACTGAGGCTTTATGTAAGGGGGGTGATACCTTCTAACTTACCTAGAAAAGAGCGATACAAAAGCAATTTCTGCCATGCCAGTCTTGCAGGATTTCTCATCTTTCACCTGTATTTTTCTCTTGTCTTCCCCTGCATCCTCCCACTACCCTGTGAGATACCTCCCTGCAGTCAGTTGCAGTTAGGCAGCTGAACCTAGTAGCAAGGAGACATTTCCTCTAAAAGACCATCTCCTGGCACTTTGCCTCTGTCAGCATGAGTCTGCTTTTTGTGCCGGTGGGTGGGTGGCTGGTGAAACAATTTCTTCTGAGCAGTTTCTTGATTATTTTCATAGTGCTTTTGCTTTGCAAATGTCTGTGGTGGGTGTCCTTCTTTCTGGGTTTTACCTGCATGAATTTTTACTGTACTGAGTTACTTTGGCCCCCCTCCAGCTCTGTGTTAAGCAAGCTTTGCAACCCACACAGAATTGCTTTGAAGCTAATTTAGGAGGCTTAAAGAAGATTGATGAGGATTCCCCTCTGAAGAAAGGAAACCTCAGATCCTGTGGATTTGCTCTGTAGTGGTTACAGCTCTGTGTTATTTTTCCTGGCTTCTGGTTCACGTTCAGTGTAGGAATACAAAAACTGGTGTTTAGTAAGAGCTGCCCTTACGTGTGGCCATTGGCTGGCTGCCAGAGCTGTCTGTGGGGCCACTGCAGATCTTATACTTGGGTCCGTGCCACTGCTGCAATAAATAGGCAGTTCTGCTTGTGATTTGCTATAGTATTTAACCCCAGACTAGTGTCTGTTTTGTAAGGCCAGAGGTGATGAGGGATGGAATGGGTTATGGACAGATGGTGTGGAAGGCAGCACATCATTCTGTTTGAATCAGTGAGTTTTCTGCCTTGGCATCTCAAGAGAGGATTTCCCCCTGCCTGCCAGTGCTGCATATTCAGACTTGCTTGTGTGAGGGCAGGGTCTTTGTGGCTTGCCTTCCTGAAGCACTGAGTGTTAGGACTTATCAGTGGGAGATGTTGCTATATGGCATTGTTCAGCCTCGGGCACTGTTGTCTCTGTACCTAAACATAGGTTTGAAAACCTTGATGCCACCATCTGTGAAGGAAAACTTTCGCTAGGGACTATTCCTTTAAGTTTACTGTTCCAGTTGCCTTTCAAAGGTACTGGTGGGGGATTTTTCAAACAGTGAACATTTAACAGAGCATTTGTGACATTTGGCAAAATATGGGCAATGTTACGTGATTTAATATGAATTCCTTATACTTCCCCAAATCTCAAAATGCAAATGTTGGCGTAAGTGTGATGAGAAATCTTCACTTAACAAGGGAAATACTTTATGTGAAACTGGGTGTTTGAAACTCAGTTCCAAGTAGTCATTCCCTGTAATCCCTGTACCAGGGGTTGCTGGGTCTGAACAGAGTATTTTGCTTCCCCAGTGCTGTCTGTAACTTTGTGGTGGCTGCAGCAGTGTGTGAGGGCAGCTGCTCTTACCTAGAAGCAGAAAAAAAGTGTTAAATTTCACAAAACTGCTGAATCCTGTGTTTGTTTCAAATGAAAAGGAATTATCTTGGAAAAACTATATTGAAGACATTGGAAAAAATTATTTTAAAGGCACTGTTGTGGTGCTAATAAATCTAAATTACTGAGCATGAATTTTTAATAAGGAGCATTCCAGCTTGATTTATATGCCATTTAAGTCACTCTTTGTAAAATTTTTTTGGCATTTCACACAATGGATGTCAGTCTAATGACAAGTGTAATTCTTACCTGGTTTTGATCAAGCACACATAGACGTGGAAACAATTGCTATTTCTCATATGTAATATCTAATCTTGAAAGAGAGTTTGGGAGAGATATTATTAGAATAACTACTGGCTTCCTAAGAATAAATAGCCTACTGTGACTTAGGGGGTGTTTTCAAGTCTCAGAAATTAAAGTTTCTTTTCGTGTATAAAATTGATGTTTTATCTACAGGAAATAACTCTTTCTTGACAAGACAAACTAATCACTTTTTAACTGGATTTTAATGCTTTGCCATTAATGAGCAAGTCAGGCAAATGATAAAAGATTCAGGTATTGTTCACAGTTCAAAAAATATATACATTAGACCCATATGGACAAGATTATTTTGAATTTGCATTTTACAGCAGCATTTCAAAACCTGTGTTGAATCTTACCTTAGAAGGTTAATTTTAAATGTGTAAAGGTTTGGGGTTGGTTTTTGTGTAGAAGGATTTTAGGTTTTGTAAAAGCAAGATGATTTCAGGTGCACCTTTCTTACCCAAACAATTACAATTACATACATCTTTTAACCCTTCCATTATATAAACGGGTAAAATAGTTCTGAAAGGGAGAAAAAGTGAAACTAAATACTCAGAAGTTGCTAAGGTTTTTAATTTTTAAAAATTGAAGTTTCTATTCAATGTCAGTAATTTTAGGTATGTCTAGTTATTTGGCACAATGTGAGTATGTAGACAGATTAGTTTTATTTATTTATTGGGATGATTGCGTCACTTTCTTTAATATTCAAAGATACTGATTTCATATTTACAGGAGAAGTGCATATTGGATGATTGCCAAAATTATTTTTAGTTCTCCATGTAAGTGTCAATGTCTGGCTCTGTTATCTCTGTAGGTAAATGAAAGAAAAACTTCATCTGCAGCCTCTGTTTTTTAAACCTTTTGGTTTTCTAAAACCAAAAGTTTTCTAAAACTTATTTTTACCTCCTGGTGACTTGAGATGGAGAGGATGCTTCTTGTCATTGCAGAGGTGGATAAATATAGAGCCTTTCTGAATTGAGGTCTATGTCTACAATGCCAGCTGATAGTTCCCCTCTTCCCTAAGTGAAGATTCACCTAACATCAATACTGCACATTTAAAACAGATGGTAATTAGGAGGACAAAGACCTCCCAAGGAATGAATGTATTTAACTTTTTATCCTGCTTAACCCCTAAGTAAATTTACAAGCCAGATCACAGAGCTATTAACTGTATTTGCTTGTAAAACTTACTCTGTAAACTGTCTTTGACTAAACATCTGTTGACTTTTTCTAGTGAAAATGGAGTGTAAATTGCTTTCAAATGCTAAGTTTAAAAATCAAAAGAAAGTAACACACCACTCTATAAATACATATGTATGCACTAAAGAAGAAGATTAAGACTGGGCTCATTTTTCGCTTATATAGCTTTATTTTCATGTAATTGGTAGCAATGAGTAACTGTGCAAACAGTGTTGCTTTCTCCTTCCATCACAGTAAGTAGAATAGAAGCTATAAATGTATGCTTCAGGCTCTGCCATGTGAATTGAAAGTGATTCTGGCACTGAGACCCCACTGCCATGTGACACAGGGACATTAGTGTGAGATTAATAGTTATGACTATTCCAGGGCTGCTCTACTGCTCCAGCACTATGGTCCTAGAATAGCACCAAGGATTGCACGCAGCAGGAGTGCCCTGTCAACCACAAAACATTGCTCTTGCATTCCCAAAGGCTGAAGATACTTATTTTTAGCATGTCCCTCCTTGAATGGTGAGTTTCAGCATTCATAATAAGATTTCTGAAGTGGTTTTCTCCATCCTTTTCCCTTCAAATTAATTTTCATAACTTGTCCTCTTATATATACTGACTTTAGTGATTTAAGACCTTACTGAAAAATAGATGAACAATGAGTAGTATAATGTGACTGGCACAAGTGGATGTCTCCTATCTGTGATAAAGCAGGAAAAGGTAGTACCCTTTTATGAGCATTTACCACTGTAAAAGCTGACAGCATCTAAAGTTAGGCATGAAACACCATCTTGGGAAGTCCTTTTTAGGGCTTGCCCTTTGCAGTTTACCTTAATCTTTGAGATAGAAGCACGTCTCTTTATCGGTTACACGAATAAACCATTGGACTTGCTTCAGAGATAACAGCTAATTTAAAGGTGAGATTGAATCAGTTGTTGAAACTAGTCTATTTGGAGAAGCTTAAATGGCTTCGCATATCTTAGTGTCTCACTGAATTGATTTCTACCCCCCCTCTCGTGTGTTCTTGGAGGGAAAGGTAATAATTATTTTAGCAAAGATAGGACTGAAAACCCTTAAATTGCAAATTTAAGCAGTGACATGCAGCTTGACATGCATCTTTTTTTTTCTGTTGAGATTTCATTTAATGTTATAATAGTTACTTTATCTTAACTGATGATAATAAAAGCCCTACAGAAGTAAGTTTTCAGGGAGTTGTTATCTAAAACTCCCTTATCTTATTAAAGGTAAAGTCCTCATTCAGAAACCAACAGTAAAATTAGTGGCATACTTTAATCATCAGGAAGAGACTGGCCAACAGCAGTAAGTTTCTGGAAATGTAGAAAGGCCAGCTGCTTGCTTCCTGAGAATTGCCAGCAACAGTTGGAGTTGATGGATGATGTATTAGGGAAGAGTCTCTGGAACTCCTCATCGTCAGCTTCAGCAGTTCTTCTGTTCACCAGTTCTTTTATTTGTTTATAGTGTTCAAGTAACTATTTAAAGTGAAAATCCTTTATACTCTACCATTCTGACAAGCACTTTGTCCGTTAAGATACAGTTATGGCAGTTGAAAACAGTGATTTAATCTGCGTAGAAATGCCCTTAGGCTTTTGGTTTTGGGGTTTTTTTCCCATCTGCTGGGCACAGTGAAATACTGAATTTTTATCTGTAATATGTCTAGAGGTTTTGGTAAAGCCTTTGGAGGTAGATGTGATTTCATTTGAAATTTCTCACATTTCCTTAGCAATGATTAAACTAAAATTAAATGTGATTACTTTGTTTTCAGCCATGTGGATTTACATGTTTCACATTACAGGCAATGCTCAGAATAAATGTGTTGCATAGGTTCATATTACTGATGAGGTTCATGTGTTGTAAAAATAGAACCTGTTGATCATGTGCTTTACAAATCACGGTAGGACTGTTTCCTTTAAAAGCAGAGATTGTAAACATGCAACTAAATTATAAGAATGTGTCATTCTTCATTTACTACATTTTTGTTCTAATTAGAGTCGAAGCTGCAATGATGTTAAAGCAAGGCAGCAAAAAGAAATCAGCCAGAATTTTAGGACAAGCAATAAACTGCATTCACAGCCACGTGTTTTGCTTGATTGGCAAAATATGACACAGTGGATCCCAAATTAGAGTATGCAGGCAGAGACATGTATCAAAACAAGATGTGGGAACTGTGTTAAGCAATTACAGTCTATGTGTACATGGAGTTCAGCTTTTAACTTCGCACAGTGCTGTGGCAGCAATAGAAAGATGTATGAAAGCATGTGCTCTGTGGATACTTGGTGTTTTGGGAGCTGGTTTCTTTTCAGGAAGAAAGCCAGTGGGCAGTTCAGTTGGCTTACTTGATGGACTGGGGATTCTGCAAAGTTGGGTTTCCTGGTTCTACTTGCCTAGTAATGACTTAAAATGCACCAAAGTGCTACAAAAGTTTGTCATGGTTTGTGTTACCACCCTGACGAGGTTTAAGTGTCCCTGAGACAACCTGAAAGACTGGGCAATGCTTAGTCCAATTTTGCTGGATACAGACTTGCCTTGGTGAATTCATCTGTGCAGGAAATCTGGTTTTAGTTCTATTTGTTCTCTGTGCCAGCTCAGTCTTTGCTCCTTTCAGATATGATGGACCGTGCAGCCCTTGTGTTTTCACAGTCTTCTCCTGCAGAGAACTGTATTCATTTTGTAACATTTTCTTAAACTCTCTTGTGTATAGAATTGATGGGTAAGATACCTAAAGGTGATACCATCATACCCTTTGCATTGTCTCATTTTGATACATTTTCCAGAGCTGCTAAGCAACTAAGTGGGTGGTGCCCATTATTGAACCTGACCTGGGCAATTGGTGCAATTTGCTCAGAAGGTTTTATCCATCAGACCCCATAAAAATGATCACCTCTGGTTCTTATTAACAGCACTCGTGGAGAGTTACAGCACTAAGAGCATTTCATACTTCTTTTTCTCTTGTCTTAGGTTTTCTACCCTAGCAAAGATGGCACTAAGATCCCAATGTTTATTATTCACAAGAAAGGAATTAAATTAGATGGTTCTCATCCTGCCTTCTTGTATGGGTATGGAGGCTTCAACATATCAATTACACCGAGCTACAGGTAAGCATGGTGATTCACACTTTCTTCTGAAGGTATTAACAGCTGTCACAGACTGTGGGCAGGGTGGACCATGAATCTGACAGGATGCATTTCAGGTTCCTAAGAAGCAAGATGGGGGCCATAAGGGCTGCCCAGGCATCATTTGTCTGATTTGTTAGTTCTGAATTTGAGGGTTTTACCCAGGCTCACAGAAGAAATTAGTCAGAGCAGAGAAGAGCTCTGCTCTCCTGAGGTTTACAACAGTCTTGCTGCCCTTCGGATTACACCGTAACCTTTTCTTGCTCTGTCACTGGGTTCAACAGAAAAACATGGACAAATATATTAAGGAAATATTTGACCCCATTGCTGAACTAATAACATAGGAAGTTTTCTTTTTTCCGAGTTAAACCTATGTCTAAATATTATAGAAAATCAAATGTTTGACTAAACTAATGTAAATAATTAAAATTTGGCTGCATTTTCATATTATACTTTTGAGATTACATCAGAAACAAAATCCTTCTGTGTCGCATATGATCAGGAAAGAGGATTGTGTCTTGAGATGCAGATGATACTGTCTTCACAAATGCAAAGTAACACATTGTAAACCAAAAATGCTGTGTTCAAAACAGGCTTTGTAGCTCTCAAAAGCCATAAGCTTTATTGCGTAGATGATCTCTTTAAAGAAAAGGTTTATTTCTTAAGCAAGGCAATTTGAATAGACTTGCCAAGAGGCAATGTTTGAATACCTAAGAAATGCTCCTAGGTGAGGCAGAGGAAAACAGAAATGGAAAGGACTGAATAGAGAGCAATTTTTCAGGAAGCAGAAGAGCAGCTAACCACAGAAAAATAATCTATTACGCAACAATCCTATTAAGTTTAGGTGCTACCAGTCCTGCTTTTGAGCTAGCACATTTCAAGAAATCCTTTATAGTGCTTGCCTTTCTTGTTTGCTGATTGTATTTCTGAATAGCATTTACAATTTCTTGTCCTTTTTAGCAAATACCGTGTCTAACAATGGACCTCCCATCTTGTGCTCTGTGATTATTTGTAAGCTTTTTATCTTCCTCATAAAGCTACACTTCTAATTTCCTGTGGTTCTTGAGAGACACTATTATATAACTAGCATAGTTTTAAAATTCTTTTTTACTTAGGTTCAACCACTGATTTATTACAGTTTATTGTAGATGCTGAAGATGCTGTAGATTATATGTTTTCATTTTTAAAGAATGTAAAATAAATACTACCTATCTATTGATTTAAGGTAAAATTTCACATACTGCAGAGCTGACACGAGCTGGTTGCTGGCAGAAGGAGAAGGTATTTCACAGTGCCTACTTCCACCTCCCATCCATTGGCCCTGGTGCTTGCTGGAGCCTTTGCTAAGCTGATTTACCTCTCAAGAATGACAGAAAACTATCCCAGCAAAACAGAGTGGGTGGTTTTCTGCCATTTTGGCAAACTAAAAATTGATTCTTGTAGGAGTCCAGCAAACAGCAGCAAGAGGGTGCAGCTGACATTTAGAAGGGAGGAAGATGGGAGGTAGGAGCAGTGACCTGTATTTTCTTGAACCCTATGAAACCTTCATTATACAGTTCATAAATTAAGAATATGAATCTGTAACAGTCCCTTAAAAGTAAATGCACAGAGAACTATCACTGACCTCCAGATCAAAATATATTATCCTACTGACAATGTAAATAAAACATGATTGGCCACACTTCCCTCTCTCAGCTTTCTCTTTCTAAAAGAAAAAAAAGAAAAGCTGAAGCCTTCAAATACATGTTTATGACTAATAACTTCAGAATTGAGTACTTGGTGAGGGAATGTGTTCCAAAGGTAGGCAGGCACAATCAGGGAAAGGAAATTTTAAGAGGGGATTTATGTCAGAAAGGGAGGATGTCCAGTTCGCCCTTTACCTGGCAGATTCCACTAATGTTTTACTCCATCCCTGTTACTATATACTGCAATATTCCTCAAGGAGTTACCAAATTCAAGTGCTGTTCCATCCACAGCTCAACATCACAATTTAGTGGCGGTTTTTGTTTTTCTTTTGTTTGTTTATTTGTTTTTTGGGTTTTTTTGATGACCACAGGCACAAGTTCTAGAAAGCAGCCACAGGATGGCTAAGGCTGGGGCTTGCCACATCACTCACCCTGTCCTGAACTGGGTGTAGCCTTGAGATGTAGCCATGGAAATGTAACCAAGTAGAAGCCAGTTTACCTTTAAAGAAACAAACAAAAAGTTCCTGATTAAATACTCCTGCGTTTTTTTACTTAAACTTAAGGCTCTTAAAACATTCCACAAAGCACTCCATCTTCTCCTTTCCAGTGGTTCAATTCTGTCCTGTATGTCTTCCAGTCTGTACAGTATTTTCTTACTGGTATTTCACACCCATTAGCATGAGCCAGCTCTCTGGTTTGGGGAGCTTATTTCTGCTTAATTCACAAACTCATGTTCCTTTTCACATCAAAAATGAAAAAAAATCTTTTTCACTGAAAGCAATAGAAACAAACCAACAGGTTACAGGATCCAGAAATAGCTGCAAGAATTATAGGCCAAAGTCATTAAGTCAGTTACAGTAATGGTTTATTTTTGAATGCATGCATGCATCTTTCATATGCTTCTCTGGACTGGAGAGCTTCATTTGGTGACATTTTGAGATGGTGCTTGCTAGAGCACTGGCATTAATTATACAGCCCACATAGCAAGTGCAAGTGAAGGTTGATGGAACTGATACCAGTGGCTTGGCAGAGCTGCTGGGGAAATGCCATCACAAACCCACTACTACTAAATGCCTCAGATTTGGCTAACTACACTGTAGGAACCAACATGTTTCCCTTCACTGTTCTGTGTGTGCCTGCGTGGGTACAGGAGAAGCAATTTCTAACTCATCCTGGAATACAGCTGGTTGTGCAGCAGTCTGTGAAATTGCATATCACTGCCAGGTTGTTCCCAGCCTTTAAGCAAAGAGGTGGTGCAGGGAAGAGAGACTGTGAGCCTGGAGAAAGGTCAGGCAGCAGGGCAGCCCTCAGTACAGAGTGGAGGAGTACTCCTTTTGCTTATTCTGTTACTGCTCTCTTCAGCTCCACAAAAGCTTAAAAAGCAACCAGGTCCAGTGGCTCAGGACTTCTTCCCCATCACCCGTGCACTAGCCTGCATTTTTCTGTCAACTCTTAATACCTCACAGCAGATCAGTAATTCTGGGGAGGTGTTCTTGCTCTGTGAAGCACAGCTCCTCACATTGCTCTCTACTGTAAAAAACAACAGCTGATTTATTATTTTTTGTTTTATGCTCCTTAAGGGAGGGAGGGTCTGGAAGGAGCTCTCCAAGGCAGGAACTATCTTCTGATCCCTCCACTGACTCTGTCCTGATCCTGTTGCCCTTTCCTTTACCCTACTTCCAAGAGAGAAGGAAGAGCAGGGATAATGAGCAAAAGGCTACAGAGGCTATTGAGAAGAGCAGGGAGCCAGACCTAGCTTTGCAGAATGAGATATTTCATAGCCATGCAGGTTGACTGGGCAGTTTGCTGTGACTCAGACACCAAGCTGACTTGAAATCAAATCTGGAAGCAAGAATCTACCTGGAAAAACACAGGAGGCAGTAGTAGGGTTGTGCGTGAAACTTGAGCTTTGTGCTGTCTGATTACTTGGAATTTTCACTTTTTAAAAAAGTAAGAAGTTTGGATTCTATACTTATAAAACCTAGTTCCTTGAATTTAAAAGTAAAGTTCAAGAGAAAAACTTTGAGAAAGTTTGTTACAAGCTTGAACCTCAAAGTATTGGTCAAGTTAGGGTCCTGACTCACCACGATCCTTCAGACGGGCACAGTTTCTTTCAGCAGATGGAAGAGGACAGACTCTGTTGTGGAATATTTTATTTTTTTAAGTATTCTCAGGGAATATGTTTGGGAAGCAAGCTCTTACCTTAACTGTAATTCTTACTTACTACTTCTGATTATTAGGGAATCAAGTAACTTTGGATCAGACAGGAAAAAGAAGTGCAGAATATTTTGGGAGGTTTTGTGACTACATAGTAAAAATTCAGAAGCCACAATCTCATGAGGCAACCTACTGTCAGGTTACTTCACATTAGCTGTGTAGCAACCTGTTGAAATTAAGAGTTCTGGAGTTTGACAGAGTAATGTTCTCTGACCTTTGCACAATGTGCTTATAGAATATCAATCTTTCATTTTATCAGCGTGTCAGAGCAATCTAAGGAAAATGCAATTCACAGTGGTGGCCTTAAGAATTCATTTTACAGAAGCTGAGATAATTCATGCCTCCTGAGCCATCTGATGGGCCAGATAACCAGCCTTGGTGGAAGGTTTTCCTTTGAAGGTTATGAAAATACAGAGATCTCTTACCAGTTACCCTTGTGCTTTTCTTTTTGTTTCCTTACTCCTTGATATATACTCTCAAGAACATGTGCCAATCCATAGGTAATTGTTTTGGGAGGTATGAAAACTTCACCTGTTGTGATATTACATCCACATGAGACACACTCTAAGACTACCATTTTTCAAGCCGTTTCTGATAAGCAGTATTGGGACTTAAAGGTAAAAAAATCCAACACTTGCCATTGTGGTTGAACAAATTAATTTTCTGCACACAGTGGTTTCTGGATAAGCAAAGAATTCAAGTAAATAAGAAATTTAAACCTACTAGAGGGGAAAAAAAAGACTTGAGGTTAAATTTTAATATTGTACTTGTCTCCCTAGCATATGTGTCATTGGCCTTCTGCAGCTTCTGCTGTGTTAAGCTACTGCCTCAACAGATCAACAATTAATGTTTTCTAATTGTTAAATATAATTTTGATTACTTCAGTCCATTTTTTTAAAAAAGATAGTAATATCTTTGATACTTTTGCAATTTGGCATTTTAAAAAGATATGCTATTTTAGCTTTGAGACAGTTTCAGGAGATAGTAGGGCAGGCAGAACCTGTAATTTTATGTTATACTATTTGTTTTGTATTTAGCAGTGTGAGAGGAAAATGAGTAAAAATGGGATTGGCCAGCTGCTGACTTGACTGCTGACCATGGCACAAAAGAATGGTAGATACAGAATTTTTCTTTGCAAACACAGTATTGCAAAGGTCAAAAATAAGTATATTAAGCAGAAGTTAGGTTGAGAATACCTGCTCAAAAACAAATCAAGTGCTGATCTTAAGTCTTAATTCCTTGATTTCTTCCTTTGGGCTAAATCTTCCTTTCCTCTCTGAAGAAGTGAAGGTCCCATGAAAGAGGAACAATTCAGAAAGCTATGGAGGTCCAGTGGTACTGCATAGCTCTAGTCTGCAGACTAATGGCTTTGAAGATAATTTTTGTAAATGGTGACACATTCTGAGTGGTCATCTGTTAGGCCAAACCACTGGCCACTCTCCTCCGAAGAGCAGAACTAAGGGAGGCAGAATGGCCCAGCACTGGCTCCTTCCTCTCCTAAAGCTGCTGGGAGTTTCATTTCCATGGCTAGCCATTGAAAAAAGCCTTACTACTCAGGTTTGCCATCAAGAGGGACTTAATTCACAATTTCTTCATTGATTTTGGGAGAGATCTTTCCCGCGAAGTATTTTTGCAGAAGTGTAGGTGTATAAAGATTGGAAAATAAAAATAATCATTTTATCTGTTTGCTTTTTCAGTGTGTCAAGACTTATTTTTGTGCGACACCTGGGAGGTGTTCTAGCAGTGGCAAACATCAGGGGTGGGGGTGAATATGGAGAGACCTGGCACAAAGGTAAGTCAGTCAAAGCACAGGAACAAAACTGCAGGCTTAGCAATGAAAACTGCAACATTTTCTTTTCACTCCCTCTTCCATGCTCACATCTCCTTTTGCATTTTACTTATTCTGCAAAAAAGTAGATATTTTTCCTTACTTATATGTTAGATCTGTACGTTGTCCAGTGTTAATCTGATGGTTTTCTTTAGATTATTTTCATTTTTGCAGCCTACTTAAAAACACTTTTGTACGAAGACAATATTTTCCAAGAAAATCATTGTTCCAATATCAAGTTTCCTGGACTTAAACACTGGAAAATGCAGCTATTTATCTTGAACTGTTCTTACAAAAAGTGTCTGTCTATTAGCAAAGACCTGGCTTGCTTTCACATACCTCTTTCATTATTGCAGGTGCCCAATTCTAAATTCCAAGACAACAGCACTGACTATTTAGGCTCTCTTGGTATCACACACACACACAAAATTTGCAGAACTTTATGGAAGGTGTGAACTCTTGAGTTCAGAGTATAACTCTTCTGTATTGTTTTTGCATAATTTATGAATAGACCTTTTTTTTTTTTAATATTTGATGAATGTGACTGGAAAAATGTCTTTACCAAAAGGATTTTCAAGCACTGGAACTGGCTGCTCAGGGAAGTGGTTGAGTCACCATCCCTGGAGGTATTTAAAAGACACATACGTGTGTCTTAGGGACATGGCACTGCTGAGTTAACAGTTGAACTTGATGATCTCAAAGGTCTTTTCCAGCCTAAATGGTTCTGTGATTGAAGTTCATATGAAAACCGTCAGCTCCAGAAGTGCATTCACATCATCCCCTCCACACTCTTGGGGGATCCAACTTGTAGGCAACCATTTGACCTTTTAGGTTTTCTTAAGCTGACTGTTATGCCACAGGGAAGCTTAGTCAAACACTGAAAAGCTCTGTCAATCTCTTTTCCCCTTTTCTTAACACTTTCGATGTATTTCTGTCCGTGTTTTTCCCATCAAGTCCTTGTCTTAATCATTTAATTGTCTTTGTCCCCTTGCCTTATTGTTGACAACTCTCCCCATTCCTCCACCAGGGGAAAAAGCTTGAAAAAGTCCTTCTTATCTCAGAAAGATACTTACCCTTATTTAATAGTGACACTTTACTCATGTTCCAAGAATCTAGTGCATAAGTTGTTGGGAATGTTGTCAGCAAGGCAAAAGTACCAAAACAGTGGTGCTTATGACCTAGCAATTTGCCATGGCAGTAATCCATAATATCTCTTCATCAGACAAAATGGTATTTCCAGATCATTGCATCTTGATTTTACTATTTCATCTGTGGTAACTATTTGTCTGGGTCATTTCCTCACAATTGAGTTAATTATGTAATAGTTTCATAAATAGAAGCTGTATGTGCTTGCAGATACAGGATATTATTGCTAAAGTTGAAGTATCCTTCATTAATTTTAATTTGCAGATTGATTTCTAGTAGATTTTAATAAAATTTATCTTAATATCATAATGCTTCTTTGATCCACCCATTTCCTGCTTGATTTTGACCCAAGTCTTTTATTGCAGTTTGAAATAAAATATGTATCTGTTCTTTTTTAATTCCAGAAGCAATTGCAGAAGTTTTTTTTTGCTTAGGTTAAATTTTATAAATAGGATTCTGACCTTACACCAGCCTGGTGTTTTGAGCAAGGAGTAAGATTTATTTCTCCTTTATTGCCACATACTTGAAGACTTTTTTGTTGTCCCAGTACGTCCTTCTTCAACAGTCTAGTTAATATAAGAATGATGTGTATTTGTTAAAAAAAAAAGACAAAAAATTACAAACGTACTGGTGTCAATTCTACAAGAACTTTATGACTAAATGCCAGGCTTACCTTGCTAAATTTCTATGACATAGAAACAAAGCAACTATTGTAAACTGATTGTCTAGGATCACTTGATGGAGAATGGAGATAGAGACACCTCCAGACTGTAGCTCATCTCACTTAATTTAGGGTAAAATTAATTGTCCTGGAGGTTCTTCGACCATATGGGGAACTTTAGGCAATCAGCTTGGAATAAACCTCCAGCTTTTAAAGAAAGTAGAAGAAACTGGACTTTCATTTCTGCATCCTTTAAGCCCCACTTGCCTGGCTGGGCCACTGCCTTTGCTACAGGAATGAGAGGATTTTTTTCCTAGTTCCCATTTCTTACTAGCATTTAATTGCCTAAGATTACCATGGTCTTTAAGTAGGATAGCATTTGAGGAGGATCTAGTTTTAGTGTCTTGCCAAACGAGCAAGATTTGGACAATTGTGAGTTCTCTAAGCTGATATTCTTCTACTAAAATAATTGAAAGATTGTAGGTAGGGAAAACCATCCTTTTCCTTCTCTATCCCACCCTGCAAAAATTTTCTTTCTCAGACCTGGAAGTCTTATCAATTATGTCATCAAAACTAACATTTTCTGTCGTTATTTGTTCCCTTATACATCTGATGACATTTGGAATTTCATTCAACATGAAGGCAGTATCTTAAGCATTTCCATATTGAAAATCAATTAATAAAATTTCAAAGTGAGATGCAACTCTGAAGTCCCTTTTTGACTATAGCTTTATTTCATCTGGTTTGAAAACAACTAATAGAAAAAAAAGTAAGTTACCAGCCACATATTATGTATCCAGGAAATTAGAAGTGCTTATTTTATAAGCTGAATCTTTATTGCCTTAAGAAACTGTCACTGAGTTTAATGATGTTAAAGTCCCATTAGCTCAAACCTCAAGTGGGTTGTATTGCAAAGGTCAAAAATAAGTATATTAAGCAGAAGTTAGGTTGAGAATACCTGCTCAAAAACAAATCAAGTGCTGATCTTAAGTCTTAATTCCTTGATTTCTTCCTTTGGGCTAAATCTTCCTTTAGCCCAAATATATACAAATATTTGTATATATTTTGCTGTGCAAAGCTTTTAGCTTTCCTTTCACTGGTTAGGAACATTACCTGGCACTAACTCCACAGTATAGGTATGTATTATTCAGAGTTTCTGAAAGCATCAGAGTTATTGACAGAACCATCTTATAACCTCTCTGTGTTGACAGAATCTTTCATTTTTACTGTTTTTCTAGCTGCATCAATTATTAAAATGTTCATGAAACTGGAATTGTTCCCAGGTATTTTTGCACACATGCTTTTCTGAAGAGATGGTATCAAAAGGATTTTATGGTATCAACTGATCTGTTTTGTTTCCATGCTAGGTGGTATCTTGGCCAACAAACAAAATTGCTTTGATGACTTTCAGTGTGCTGCCAAATACCTCATCAAGGAAGGCTACACATCCCCAAAGAAGCTGACTATTAATGGAGGCTCTAATGGGGGCCTCTTAGTTGGTAAGAACTGCTTTTCTATTTCCCAGATTTGGTGCTGGGCTTATTAAAGTAACCAGACAAAAATTGATGAGATCTGCCTGTCAAAAGTTGCCAGAATGTCAGTGCATTAATGTATACCAGGTGTTAAATATGTACAGCGGTACTTCATTTGCTGTTTGCTTAGGACATTGCAATTCTGCAGTGTCTGGCAAAGGCTGACTGTTAAAAGCCACACAGTGTGGTAAGAGCTAACCCTGTGGTAGAATCACACAGAAAGTAAGAATGGTTTAAAAAACTCTTTTCTTTTTATCTTTCTTTCTTCAGGTTAACCATTGCAAAATAACCACTGAACTATTAATTTATGTAGCATTGGAAAACTGTGTGTGGTCTGTTACAAAGGAATCTTGTTCACTTAAAATTCACTGCTGTGTTCTTAAATTCAAGGAAATTAATAACCTCCTCTTAAACAGAAGTCTTGTCACAGAAAGATCTCGTATTCTGAGCAGTCTAAGAGCTACAAAATACATTTTTGATAAGATATCTACCTGAAAGCATCTGAAAGTAACAGAAGAAAAAATAAGGTGATTTTTTGGTGCAATTTTGAAAGGAAAAGGAGACAAAGTAATATTATCAGGGTCTGCTTGCCTTTTTTTAAGCAGCATGAAAGGTGACAGTATGACATATTTGAGCTACTTATGTGAGAAGGGGGTAAAAAAAGCACCTCAAGTTCATAAACCACTGAATTACAGAAAATGAGCAGTTTTACTAGGCCCATTCTGCTTGCTCTTTTTGTATTTATCTGCTGCTGTATACTGACTCTATTAATTTGATTCTATTTTTCAGTGAATTAGCATCCAGCATAAGAAACAGGATTTGGACTTATACAGATCTTTGATCTAAGCCATCTTGGCTAGACCTGCGTTATTATTTTTAAAAAGCAGTTGTTTTAAAGATGAAGTAACAAGTACTTGTAAAGTTGTATTTTGGTTTTTGCTTATATGCTTCTCAAAAGTGGCAGAAGGTGTTTGTACATTGAAAATAGAAATGGGTGAATATGATAAAGGATTAAAGGGTTTGTACTCCATTTGGGAATGCAAGCATTGCACAAGTCAATTTTATGTGAGCCTAAATGTATAGCTGGAAATGCAGTTAAACTTTGAATATATTACATAGTTTCTGAAAATAGTGATTTATCATTATGTGGACTTCAGCTTCAGTCAGGATGAGATTCATCCTACCAAGCTTCAGTAAATAAAACCCTCTGGTTTACTGGCTGAACTATTCAGCTGGGCTTTTTGAGTCAATAAGGGGAAGCAAGTGACAACTGCAGGAAATACATAATTCTGGTGGGAGACAGGTGTTAGGAATCTAGACCTCCCTGCTCTAAAAAATCTTGTTAGAATCCTTCCCTTGAATTTACTGGTAGATTACAGTCAAGCAGGATTTCCATGCTCTTGATGAGCTAGACAGGGATTTTCCTTGACTGAGTAGAATTAGGTGAATTCAGGAAATTCTTGTAAGGTCTTTTTTATCAAAGCAATAATAAATTTTGCAATACGTTATTGATGCAACATTAGAGATCATAACTCATCCCATAGGTTCAAGGACCCACTGCCAGATTATCTTCGTTCTTATTTATTGAAGAAAAAGCTGACAAGGAGGAGTATTGTCACTCTTCCAAAATACTGTTTCCTTTCAGTCAGAGTAACAGGAGGTGACTCTGAGGACTGCAGAGCCCTGAGCTCCTCTTGCCTCATTCAACTGCAAAACAAGACTTCCTTGTCCTGCAGTGTGATCCCCAAGCTGAGCAGAGCAGCACAGCTGTGAGCTGAAAACCTCCCTGCAAATGCAGTGTTTGACCTCTCATGTTTGCCTAGACAAAACCAGTTCTGACATTTTAAAGGCTTATTTTCGTACTGAATTTAAAGCTCAAAGTTATGTATAGAGGGATAAAATTCACAAATAAGTTGTTGCTCCAGATTACACTTTATTAATGCATATAGTTAAGTATTCTGGCTAATTAAAAAGGTGCAGTGTGCATGGATGAATGTCTCCATAGGTGATTTCTTACCGAAATAACTACTTAAGGAACTAGCAAGGAACAATTTCTTCCAAAATCCTGAGCAACAGACAGTGCTTCAAGAGACCCTCTGAAATAAAGAGTATTAAAATAAAATGTTATGGTAGTTGTTTCGGCTTTTGTTCCGACCACAATGCAATTTATATTCATAAAAGAAAATAGCTTGAAGGGGAGGGATCAAAAGCTTCCATTAAAACCTAAAGATCTTTTTACGGAGCATCTCTTTAAGGCTGTATATATGGGAATACCTTATGGAAATGACTCATAAATAAGAAAGCGTTAGCAGAGTTACATATCAGAGATGACCAGAAGTAAAATTTCCTTTTTCAGAAAGTAAAAATCATGTTTAAATGAAGAAAATAGGGTATAGTGTAAACTCTTGGCAGGGACAGACAAACAACAGGAGACTGATGAGCAAATTGCTTCCAATATTAAGATTAACAGTAACATTTTTCTATGCACATCAGAGGCAGGAAGCTGGCCAGATGATCTGTGGAACTTGCAGGTTAGTGAGATGTAAAAGGAGCATTAAAGAAAATTAATTGCAAAGCAGAACAACTAAATGGTCTGTTTGTACTGACATTCCCTCCTGAGGAGAGGGGGGGGTTCCCTGCACCAGTCTGTCTTCATGGGGAATATTCTGGGGAGCTGACTCCATTTGAAGCATCAGCAGGAGAGGTTTTGGAATGAATCAATCCAATGAAAAGTAGTGTGTTGCCAGGACCAGATGGCATGCATGCAGGATCCTAAGTGAACTCTGATATGAAATTGCAGGCTACTAAGCCTCAATATCTGAGGAACAGAAGGGGGCAAGTGTAATGCCAAGTTTTAAATAGTTCATGGTGATCCACAAGCTGCAGAGGAGTAAATCTGACTTCTCTAATGGGCAAGCTAGTTGAAACCAATAAATAATAGCTGACATAAAAGAAAGAATTCTGCAGGCTGAAGTTGCAGCTTTCAAATGTATTAGAGTTATCTGAAGGAGTTGGGCATATGGGGCTTGTAACAGTGATCTAGGTGAGGAGCTATTCTTGGATTTTCAAAAGCTTCCTCACAAAAGGCTGTGAAAGAAAGTCCTTGCTGAGCTGGAAGCAAAGTCATGTCATAGCAATGTCATGGTTAGCCGGAGGCAAAGAGTAGCAATAATCAATCCATTTTCACGGTGGACAAAAACAAGGAGATAAGAATTTGGGAAAGATTATACCTACATGTGGATGCACAGTGAATAGGTCTGAATTAATTAAGGGATTCTGGGATCCATTGTAGTTATGTGAAAATTTCGGTGCTCTTATTTCTTAAAATTCAAAAAAGGCAAGGGAATTTGTAAAATCACCAGGGAAAAGTTTTAAATCAAGAAACAGGAATTGGAATTGAAGAACTTACTGCTACAGGATATGATGAACACTGGATGAATAAACATTAAGAGAGGAAACAGTTGTATTTACAGGGGATGTGTGTTTTGATGGCTTTTTAATAGGCTGAAGATAACTCCAACTCAGAGAAAAATGAAACAACTAGTTAATCAGATAATAATTTACAGGAGAGATCTCCCGGTTGCCACTCTTATACATTGAACACTGTTGTTTTTAAAATATATGAAGCAAGCATTATTCTTAAAGAAATTGTCCCTACCAGTTGTAGGAAGATAAAAATCATAAAACAAGAAAATACAGCAGCAATTCACTTTGTTAATTTGAGGTATTCCACTGATTTTGTAACAGTCTGCTTTTTTCAAAACTCTTTTCTTATGGGTTTATATAGTAATTATGGAAGACAGCTTTCATCACTAAATGGAAGACTTTTGATCCTTAATGCTCTGGGTATTCTCAGTTCATTCGAAGAAAGAATTAGAGATAATGTAGCCTGGGAAAGTTAGAAGAAGGAATTATAAACAAATTGTAATCTCTTCTCTGTAGCCTTTGTTTATAGTAGCTGTCCTTGAAGTGTGTTATTCTTAATTTACCAATGGGGTGAGAGGTGTCTTTTCTAAGACCAATCAGGTCTTACTTTAGCGCATCCCGTTATAAAAGGCACATGCGATTTTCATTTAAATCCCTTTTTCCTTCTCACCTTCTGATGAGTGGAGTCCTTCGTCCTTATTCCTAGCTCAACAATGACATTATGCCCTTTTCTTTCTTGAGAATAATATTAAAAGTTTAAACAGCGAATGGTTTAGGTACCTTCATTCAGTAGCTCAAAATCTCACATGCTTTAAAAGTTCATTTCTCCTTCAGTCCCAGTTTGGTGGTTTGAAAGGCAATTTTCATAGAACGACATGTTTGGTGTCTTGAAGAGCACAGAAATGGCTCTTAAGTTCTTTTGAACATACCATTTTTCAGAGTTATGTTTTTTATCCATTTGTGTATTTGCTTACAGTTTTGCTTGAAAGTCTGTTTGACTTCATATTCACTGACAGCCTACTCCCAGTACGACTTGGTAGTGAACCTTTTACTGTTGAACTTAATTCTTTAAGATCTGAATACTAACAGAATTGTTTTCCTACTGAAGCTGCCTGTGCTAATCAGCGCCCTGACCTGTTTGGTTGTGCTATTGCCCAAGTGGGAGTGATGGACATGCTCAAATTCCACAAGTACACCATCGGCCATGCTTGGACCACTGACTACGGTTGCTCCGACTGTAAAGAGCAGTTTGAATGGCTGCGCAAGTGAGTGCCTTTAAATACTTCCTGTGCTTGTTAAAACACAGTCTGCTCAACAGTTTCCACTTGTCGTGATCAATATCCATTCTAGTGATTGCTTCATCCTTTCCCACACTGAATTTGGGGAGTTCAGCATTTCCTTACAAGTCAGGTTTGAATCAAAGACTATCTTCAAAGCCCCTGTTGAATCAACTGGTCCTGTATTCAAAGACCTTGTTCTCCCATCAGCTTTTAACTGCTCATAAGGTTTTCTTTCTGAATAATGGTTCTTTTAGGCTATTACAACAGAATATTCTCAAGTGGACCACTACATAAATTGTATTTTTTACCATGAGGGAGAGACAGTCACCACTGTGAATTGTATTATACAGTGTGGATGGGATTTATTTGTAGGAATTGAATGGCACTAGACCACAATAGGATTTTTATTAATTTCTCAGCTTCTGTTGCGAGTCTCAATTTCCCTGTTTCCAGCAGGGTGGATCCTGCTATGGACTTGACAGGTTTACCTGCAGTTTTCCTGCTGGCTACTCCTGATATTTTGCACACTCCTGTGAGATGTATACACGTGTCTCTCTTGAAAATAAAGAAATGCACTTGCTTCACATTTCAGAGCCAGAGATCTGTGGCCACTACTGCGTGTCAGTTGCCATTAGCACAATTCTGATTAGTGTAACTGAGAAGTGTTCTATTCTGAGTGCTAACAAATGCCACTGTGATGGTTTCAGTAGCAAAGGACCTTCTTGTTGGGTCTTGAGGAAAAAGATACAGAAACATTTGTGTGTTTTTCTCAGGTACTCTCCACTTCACAATGTCAAGCTACCAGAAGAAGATGGTATCCAGTATCCCTCCACGCTGCTTCTCACAGCAGACCACGATGACCGTGTGGTCCCTCTGCATTCACTGAAGTTCATCGCTACCCTGCAGTACATTGTGGGCCGAAGCAGTAAACAAACCAATCCACTTCTCATCCATGTTGACACCAAGGCTGGGCATGGGGCAGGAAAGCCAACTGCTAAAGTTATAGAAGAAGTGTCAGATATGTTTGCTTTTGTAGCACGATGTCTAAATCTTGAGTGGATTGAATAGGAAAAATGCTTATTACTGTCTCCTTTAGAAAACAAGGGCTTTAACATTTAAGAACAGCCACACTACTACTTGGTGTAGTACTTACATTTAAGAACTGCAGTTTAATATTTTAATGATCCAACCTGCTATGGAGTTTTGATCTTCTGTGCTTCCCTCTTTTTGGCATTTCTTTGATTTTTTTCTACTGCATTCCAAATTCCATTTTGAAAAGCATGTTCAAAAAAATAGCTGATCTACTCTCAGTACTGTTGTGAAAATTTAGATTTCAAAATTAGTGCTAGTTGAGCTTATTTCCTGTAAACAATTTTAATGTATTTCACCTATAAACATATCCAGATCATTTGTAATTAAATGTAAGTACTGTTCACGTACGAGAACTCTCAGCATATTTTATTTACACAGTAATTTATTTAAGAATGTAAATTGAAGGTGATCAGTGATAACCATGAAAAACTGAAGAGACAGTAATCCAGTTACATCAAATATTATTAAAAAGCTTATGTTACATTCTGTTCATAAATGTGTTACAGTCTATAATAATAATGTTGCTAAATCATTCTTTCTTTCCGAAGAGACTTCAAAATGTCACCAGTTTTCTCTTCTGCCATTTACTTCCACCCAGAAGAGAAAACTGGAGGCTGAAAAACTTGAAGAAATCTTAGATTCTCACTGTAATCTCTGTCAAGCTATACAGATATTCTTCAACAACCCATGTGAAATTACTTCTTTAACTGTTTCTGAAGAGTAGACCAGGCACTGGTTTAAATGTACAAAATATAAACTAACACAAAACAAAACCAAAAAACCCACCCCAACCCAAAGCCACAGCTTTGTCCAGATTATTCAGGTTCAGTTTTTTTCTGATGCTTCTGACAGGACATTCTCTAACAAAGCAAAATCTGAACATGCACATATAACCTGTTTTGGCTGCAAAACAGCAAGAGCTCATAGTCACGCTCCCCTATGATTTGACACAGGCACATTATTTGAACTGCCATTTTTCCCACGTAGGCTGTAGAGCTATAAAGTAGATGTGAGTATTTGCCTCCTGTTTAATCTCTGATGCACTGCAGCAATTACACTTTGATTTTGCAGAGGAAAAAAGTATTCTATCAACTATTGTTAGTCTTGTTGCCCCTCCAGAAAACATCACTGGTTCTCATTTTTGGATGAACTGATAATAATCTTCCAGAATCATGCTTGTCATTGCATTCATACTTAGACCCTAAGGACTGTATTTTAACTCTGGGCTCAGGAGTTTTATCTCTAAACAAACAATGTCTTGGTGCAGGAAGAGGAGGGAGTGGTATTTAAAAGAGAGGGGGATGCTCTTTTAGAGCAGTAAAAATAAAAATAAATTTGTACCAGAGTCACTCTGTGTTTCCCTCGTGATCTGGACTTCTTTTGATTCTCTCTGGAGTCCAGGAAAGATCATCCTCTCCAGGCCCTTATTATGTATGGCTAATTGGATTTTAGGAGACAATAAAATTTTTTTCTGCTTTCATATGAAATACCACACCTAAAACCTGTATGTGATCTGGGGTTTGTTTGGGATCCACGGGCATTACAGTTGTTTTACAAGAGACTCTAAACTTTTGCACTCTGATCACAGCATTG
Source organism: Leptocoma aspasia (assembly GCA_013399835.1). Classification (NCBI taxonomy): domain Eukaryota; kingdom Metazoa; phylum Chordata; class Aves; order Passeriformes; family Nectariniidae; genus Leptocoma; species Leptocoma aspasia. Next base: position 173,442 of record VXAX01004277.1, on the reverse strand, counting down.
AATTAAACAATCAGAATAGAGAGTTCAGGGAGGGTTGATTTTTTTTTTCCTTCCAGTCTGTGAAAACAGGGTGCAGTTTCAGCACCCCTCTTTTCCCAGAGGTATATGAACTGCTTTCTTTGATATTCTAGAAATTTTCCACAGCTTCCCCACATGGCAGAAACAAAGCACATAAAGCTGTGCCATATCCATTTGAAATATTCATAGTTGTGGCATGTAGCCTTCTGTTGAATTTGTAGTTACTGTCAGGATGGCAGTACCCAGTTCACCTCTGGTACAGAGCTTTGCAGGATAGGGTGTGTGGAAACATGGTCCTCAGACATTTGAGAAACAGAGCTGAACTGTGTCGGTGCATTGAATTGCAAGTGCTTGGGTACAGCCACTTCAGTCATCTCTAGGTCTGTTCCTAAAAATGCTTTTCCTTGTTCTCCAGTTGCTCAAGATCAAACTTCTGGCACAGATTAAAAGTGACTCCTTTTCCTTCTGAAGCTTTCTGTTGAAGCAGAGTTCCCTGAATGACATTCACAACAGTGTCAGGACAGATGACCTATAATCTGGGGACTTCGAAAACAAACATTTTTCTGAGTGGTAATCAGTAGTACTGAAGGTGGAGACACCACTCACAAACAAAGAGTATCTCCTGTGGAATGCTGGTGTCAGTATTTGGAAGGCATTGTGTTTCTGTAACAGGGTCATCTTGTCAGCATTTATTTGATCTTAATCAGCTGTGCCAAGTTCAGGATTCAGGTGCCAATAAAATGGTGTTGCAAAGCTGTCTTGTTATCTGAGTTGCTGCTTTTGAGGCAGACAGGGTCATACTCCAACTGGAATCTAGTTAAGTCTGAGCGAGTAATTCTCTTGTAATATAGTGGGATTTAAACCTTCAGGGTTTTGATTAAATAGACCTGGAGACAAACCATTCCTGCTGTATAAAACATAATGAAATTTCTGTTAGTCTAGTTTCAAGGTTAAGTTATTTTCTCTATAGTGGAAGTGCTATTTTATGAAGATGCTCTTGTGTTTTATGGTGTCTGTTTCCAGTGTGTGAAGCAAAATTCACAAGCTGGGTAAGGTAACCTCCCAACTATCAGCTTTTTCAAAAACAGATACTGTTTTAAAAATACATACTTAGAAAAATAGATACTGATGTTTTGCACCAAGATCCAGCCCCCCTAACAAAGCTTTGTAAGAGGCTTATATTACATGAAGAAATATTATTACATTAAATTATAAAAATATAATACATAAATTATATTTATGTGAAAATAAATGAACTTTTTACATAATTCTTCTAATAGTCTTCACAACTGATGTGAAGATCTTAGTTGTCTTTCCTCCCATGAGTGTACATTTGCATTACAGTTGATTCATGTGAAGAAGGTCAGAAGTATTTTTAAAAGCTGAGAGTCTTCATAGTCTTTACAAAGAGATGTTTGAATTCCTTTGCATTGGAGTTAATTTCAGCTGGGAGCTGCACTCATAGGCTAGGGATGGAAGAGGACAGCTGGCCTGTGGGTATGTAAAAATAAAGGGTGCTCAAGACAGAGTTTGGAGATAGATACCTGTCCCTGGTACCTAGAGCTTCTTGACCAGGATTTTCTTGACTTGGCTCTACTTTGCCATCTGTCTGTAGGAAGGCAGAAACATGAGCAGCAGTACTTCTGGATTCAATACGCCAAGCAGCAGCTTTCAAAGATCGATGTTGCCAGGTCATTTATTTATTTTTAGCCTGAGGTTGTCCCTCAGGATTGCCTAAAGATCTGCTTATAGACTTCCTGACAGTCTCTCCTGTGAAAGGGGTTTTCCAAGCTGAGTAGGATTTAGGGGGAAGGCCAAGGGAGGGACTTGGAAGCCAAGCTAATAAACAACCACACAATTTTCTGCCAAGCTCTTCTACTTTGAAAATCTTTAGTAGACCACGTTTGTGTAATTGTCTCTTTGTCCAGACCTCTCAGAATATGGATAGGTCCTATTGGTTTGAACAGCCAGGTTTGGCAACTTTGTTCATTTTTCCTTTTGTTAATTATTTCTGCCTTCAAATATGGCATGCCAGGAGGGGGAACAAAAAAAAAAAAAAAGGCATTTCTTGGGCTTTTTTTAGCTTGCTCTTGCAGAAGAGTGATATGGGGTGGCCTTCCAATTCTCACGTCCCTGAAGATAACTATAGTGTGTCCTCAAGATAACATTATCCATTAATAGAAAATTCTGAATAAGCTCATGTCTTCAGTTTATTCATGGGAGAGCAATCGTAGTGACGGAGTCCCTTGGTGGAAGCTGGACTAGCTACTGGCACAGAAATTTACTGAAATTCTGGACTAGGAGGACTGTGATTTGACCGTTTCTCCTAATTTTCCATAAGAATAACTGAAAATTGAACATTTAAAACCAAAACTAAGCAATAACCTATTAGTGAGAAATTCTATAGACATCTGTCTGCCTTTTTACCAGGAGTAAGAGAGGCAAGGAACAAACTTGGTGCTCATGCCCTTACCCATTGCAGTGGAAGTTTGAATAGCAGGAGTCCGTGTGGGGTGACTTCAGTAAACACTTCCAGCTCCCACAGCAGATGCAGCATGACAGCTGGAGTCAGTGGAGGGATGACATCCCTGCAAATGACATCCCCAACTCTCCACGTGCTGCTCAGAAAACTGTAGTTTGTGCTTGTGCTCTGCTTTCAATGCCTCTTGGGCCTTCTGTGTGCAAAAATGAAGGAGCTAATATTCTTGAAGCCCCTAAGGTGGGGGCACATGTACCGTTTTAAGCAAGATGTGTCCTAGGTAGGTATCTGGTAGTGCTAACTAAGCAGTAATTTTGATACTTCTCTATAACCTATACAGGGCATTACTAGGCCCAAAATATTACCTGTAATTTTTATCTTAGCCTCACTCTTAAAGTACTGGGGAAATATCAGAAAAGCATAAGTTCAGCAGTAGCACCTGAACTAATAGGAGGTGGTAATTTCATTTAGTTCTTAGCACCGTGATTTTTATGCTGCTTTTCTTTCTCTGTGAAAAGCTGTATATAACCTCTGACATCTCCTCAGCAGAAGAACAGATGAATATGAAGATACATTGCATTTCAGTGATGCCATCAAATATATTCTGCTGTGGGACATGGAAAGTGCCAGAAGAGCAGCAGAAAAAAGAAAAAGTTTGCTTTGCCACCTAGCAGTTACTGAACAACCATGAACATACTAAATAACAGAGGAGTTTATTCATTAGTTAGTTTTACATCAGTTAATGCAGTTTTTCAGAACTTTGGGGAGTGCTTAGCTGGTGAAAAACTGTTATCCGTGCTGATTTATTCTTTTAGGCTATTTGTGGTGTGCAGCAAGAGCATGTCATTGTGACAGCAAGTGACAAAATGCTGTGTTCTGGACTGTTGTTTCCTTCCTGACGAAGAAACTGAATAAAGGGCTTGGGCATTTCACTCTCCAGAATCCTTTGGAACAGTAACAGAAGCAGATAAACAATACTTACTGTCTTCTGATTGTTTCAAATGAAACGGTGTAGTTTCTCAACAAAATACATTGGTTTCTGGTAGTATTGCTGTTTCAGAGGGAGCTCTGCTGTAGTAGAACAAGTTTTGTGATGTAGGTATGTGCAGATATTTCTTTCAGTAGCTGAGCCAAGCTGTTAAGTACTTGCTACTTCATATATTTCGTGTCCATAATTAACATTCTGCTGCTGAAACTGCTTTTTGGTTTAGTGTAAAGCTTCTCAGCTTTAAAACCATGTTTTCATCATAAATGGCGTAAAATTGTAGATGTAAGACTATTGATAGGAGACCCAAGCTTCAGCTCCTGAATGGTTTATCTTTCATTTTGTGTTTCACTGAGTAGACACAGGTAGAAGCATAGAATAGTTTTGATTGGAAGGGACCTTAAAGATCATTTAGTTCCAACTACCCTGCTCTGAGCAGAGACACCTTCCACTAGACCAGGATGCTCAGGGCCCCATCCAGCATGGTCTTGAACACTTAAAGAATGGGGTATCCACAACTTTTCTGGATGAACTGTTCCAGTGGCTCACCACCCTCATAATGAAGAGTTTATTCCTAATATCTAATCTAAACCTGTCCCTCTTTTGGTTTGAAGCTATTCCCCCTTATCCTGTTTACATGCCCTTGTAAAAAGTCTCTCCCCATCTTCTAGGTAGGTTTTCTACCTGTTGGGTACTGACAGGCCACAATTAGGCCAAAGCTGCTTTTTTCCAGATTGAGCTAGAAAAACTTGACATTACAGTAAAAAAGTGAAATAACCGTAGGTGATCACCGCATATAAATTTAAGATCTTGAGAAACCTCTATGGTTGACTGTATGTAAATAAGCCTCCAGCTGTATTTTGAAATTAAAGGGATTACTTTTCCTAATTAGAGATGCTCAGCCCTCCTTGAGCTTCAAGGAGGTACAGATCCAAATATCAACTTCATAAGAGCACACATGCCTAAAAGCAAAAGCAGTTCTTGAAATTCCCTGTCTTTGCAATGTGGTTTCCTTCAGCAAAGCTTTGGCTGCCAAGGACAAACTGGAAAACATCCTCCTCTCACAGATGACAGTCACTCACACAACAACCCAGTCATTAAATGGTTTGCTGCCATGGGCCTGCTGCCCATTCTTCCTGCCTGGTGGAGCCTTCCAGGGCCACTGTGATTGCCAGAGGAAGTCAAATGAAGGGGAGGGGTACCAAATTTGCAAAATTGCTTCCAGCTAATGAGTTAGACAGTTATTGAGAACATTTCATTGGAGATTATGGATTGCTTTCATTATTTTTGATACTTGCTCCCTGTTAGGATCCAATTAGTGGGAGATGCCTCTCCTGAATTAAGGTTCAAGAAAGAAGTCTGGTGTTAATCATTTTTGCCTGGCTGCCATGGTAAAATTCAGAGGTTGTTACCTCAAGCTGTACCAGAGGAGGTTCAAACTGGACATTAGAAAGAATTTCTTCACAGAAAGGGTTGTTAAGCATTGGAATGGACAGCCCAGGGGAGTTTGGAGTTGGAGTCACCGTCCCTGGAGGTGTTCAAGAAACAGCTGGACTCAGTGCTATGGTATGGTTCACAAGTGATGGTGATGGGTCAAAGGTTAGAGGTCTTTTCCAACCTAAGTGATTCTGTGACCTGAGTCTTGGCTGTGAGGAAAAATGGGCTTACATAGGAACTCAGGAGATAAATTTGGAATTTGAGGTCTCTAGGACCACTTGCCCTGCCTCAGCAGAGGGCCTGAATGCTGCCAAATTACAGAGGGCTCTTTCTCTTCCTTTAAACATCTGCACTCAAAGCTATTTTTTTCCAAGTTTCTTAGCCTGCTCATCTCATTTGTGGGTTTTCTCCACTGTTCAGGATGACAGCAGACATCTAGGGAAGCTAATTACTCTTCTGTCAAGCCCTCGAAGGCTGTGCAAGCCTTTTGGGAGAGCATGTCATCTTTATCTCCAGCAAAGATTTTGATGAAATTACCAGTTTAGCTTGGAAGCCAGCTTCCCAGGGGTCTTCCTCTCTGCAACAGAAGCATGGAGCTGATCTCCCTGGCTTGCCAGCCTGGGACCCACACAGACCTAGGGAGATGTCGCAAGCAAGGAGACCCCTTGGACCAGCAAGAGCAGCCAAAGCAAAGAAAGCTGGGGAGCCTCAGTTTCTATAGGACTTACCAAAATTCTACCACTGGGTCATTTGTTTCAGCTGCCCTGCTGTCCTGTAAAGCATGACACTGGCAGGAAACTGAGCCTGGCCTGTCATTCAGTTCAGAGGAGAAGTTTTGCTCAGGTCAGGCCATTGGCACAGCAGAGACCTCCAGCTACCAAGAGAGATTTCTGGCCTGCATGAGAGATATTTTTGGAGGGAAGCAACAAACTGACAGTTTTCTGAATGACAGCTTTAGACCTAAAAACCTAAGACGTATCTGACATAGATCCTCCTGTTGACTCTGAGCCCATATCTTACAGGAACAGCTTCGTCCTTCTTATTCTCCCATCCTGTTCTCTCTACACTGTTTTGTGTGTTACGGGAATACCTAATTTTCTTTGCCTTTGAGCTCCAGAAGATGTTTTCATCTTTTCTAATCATGTAACACCTGATCATTTTTCATTCTTCAACCTTCTTGCTTTTTAACTTTGTCTGCTCTTTGGATTACCTGGAGCTTCAGCATGTGAGAATGTCTACAGAGCTTGGCAAAACAAACGAGCTGCAGGCTAACACACACACGCATATGCAGAGAGACCGTTCCTTGGGGTTTTGCTTAATTTTCTCTCTTCTTTGTTCCAGATCACTTATTAGAAATTCAGAAATCCCTTGAGCCAGTTTCTGAAGACTAGCTGTTCTCCTTGGGTGACATATGGTTGCCACATACGTGGCCCTCCTAAGGACTGTTTCACTCAAATCTTAGCTCTGGGATGCAGCAGGGACTGCGACAGCATGCTTATTATCCACAGACGACTGAACCTCTCCCATCAGGAATGTTTGGTACTAGCATTAAAATTCCCATTTTGCCCTCTGGTTGTAATCCCTGCATTCACTGTGCTTTCACCATCTGTTGCAAACTCCAGCTGTTGCCTTTTAAAGAAACACTTTTGGAACGTTAGTTGTGGCTCTGAAAAACCTCTCCAGTTGCTTCTGTGAGAATTGGATGTCCTTAGTTAACAAGCAAGTAGTGCCCAAGACATACTGCTGCTCTGAACTTCCTCCTGGTCTGTTTAATCAGCTCCTCTAGCTGGAATTAGCTGTGGTTTAGCTTCTGTTGTTTTTTCCTTTCCCTCATTATTTCACCAGGGCAAGCTGTCCCCACAGACTGCTGCCACTTCTTGTGCATCTCCTCCATCTCATTCCTTGAAATTGCTAATGAAAAGATGTTGCCTGCTTTTCACACTGGAAGATGGGCCGCTCACAGAGCTTTCAGCCCTGATGGTGATTTCACCTCTACAGCAGCCACTTATCCCAGTAATTGTCTCAGAGACACAGTAATTGTCTCAGAGGCCCCCCAAGACAGTGTGGGCTTCTTCTCCTGCAAACTCCATGCTGTTTTCATTACAGCATCTCCTGCAGACACACAAATAGTATGTCTGGCACTGCATTTCCCTACTCTCCTTTCAGGAAAACACAGCCAGCAAGGTCTAAATCAAACAAAATCCAACAGAACGGAGGAGTCTGGGGATTCCTCAAAGTGAAACACAAGGTTTGCAGTACTGGAAGCTGAAAAATGACTGGCAGCAGAAGGCAGTCCTCATCCAAAGCACAACAATCCATGTGAATCTTCCCATTTTGGCAAAGAATTTTCAGATCAGACCCAAAAACAGCAGGGAAATTTTCGCACTGGTGTAATTGTGAAGTTGCAGCATAGATGGTATGAAAGAGCCCTCAAATACCTGTTGAGATATTTCAGTATACTTCACTAGGGTAGTTCTGCCACTGCTAATTTTGTGCCTATATTTAACTGAGTCCTTGAACAATCTGAGAACTGCAGGTCATTAATTATCACAACCACCCTCAGTGACAGGGCAGACAGTAACACATGTTAGAGACAAAGCAAAGGGACAAGGCCAGGGAGCTGTGCCCTATCCCCAAGAATCTCCCCACCTGGCTCCAAGCCAGCAGCTTACCCTAGGGAGCCCTGCAGGCATTCCTAACTGCATCTCCCTCTCAGCCCTGCTCCTGGGGGAGGCTCAGCATCAGAGAAGTGGCAGCCTGAGACCCTGCTCACGTCAAGTCCTGGGAAGTCTGAACCTTACCACAAAAGTGTGGACAATCCCCTCTGAACTGGAGCAAGTCACTTTTATGTACAATTTACTGTTGAAATAGAAGGCAAAAAAAACCTCCAAACATCATGGTTCTCAAGTCTCCATGACACATCCTGAAGATTGTTCACACTAGAAAGATGGTGGGAGAAAAGTGAGGAAATGGTTGTAAAAAGGAAACATTTTCCTTCATTCTTAAGCCCTTTCCAGCTCTTGCAGTCTGAAGCCATTTAGGATATAAAAAGGAATAAGATTATAAAGACTAAGATCACATGTTCCCTGAATCTGACACCCCACCACTGCTGGGATTTTTCAACCACTTCTGTACTCAGTCCTTGTGTGTCTTTATCCCCTGTGATGATCTGAGGTGACTTTGCTGGCCTGTAGGAAGGTTGAGCAGCACAGTGCTTTGAAAGAGAGAAACAGGTAAAATGCTCAGAGGTGGTTTTATGCAAAGGACCATGTATGTACCTGTTCATTACTACTACTCTCTTACTACTTGGATTCATGCAAGGGTTATCAAGGAGTTTCCTGAGCTCTTTGCTTTCTGATCAAAACAAAAGTAAGCTTCTGGTGCCAGCTCATGCCAGAAATGCCTTTAAATACCTACACTTCCTTTGCTCTACTTGCATTTAATTTTAAGCTGGCTTGACAACTGGCCAATCAATTAACCTGATTTCTTTTCATTCTTTTTCCTTCTCTCTTCTAACTTAACTGACTATGCTGTAGATACTGACATTGATGCCAGTGGTCTCTGCCTTTTCACTTCCATTTTCCACCTCTGCTATTTGTGCAAAATGTGGTTTTCAGTTTTCTGGTCAAACTCATATATAATGGGTTCAATGTCTTGCTGTTTCGTTTTTTCCTCACTGAAACACATGTCCTAAAATTCTTATTTAATTGCAGAAATTTTGTCATTTTTCTAGGGAAAAAAACATTAAGCACATCCATCACAAAAGGGAGGAGATTTGAAAATGAAATTACTTGATTCTGCCAACATTTGGTGAGACTCTTTTACAACACTTCACTGAATGTGTCATGAACACATCACTGTGTGGTCCTAAAATACGTAGTCCTGTTTGAGCATATTGTTGTTCACTGTCGTTCATGCTCTAAATAACCCTACATTACCATAAGACTCCCATGCTTTTTCATGAGCATTCTATGCTCATGAGAGATTTTTGGTGTGATTCCACCTTTACCTTTATAAGGTTTCTTCAAAGAACAGGTCTGCTGGTGTTCCTCTGGTTTTTTTCTGCCAGATTGCTGTTGAAAACATATAAGTCCTCAACAGGAGCTAGAGCACAATAGCATTAATCAGTGCTTCCTGCCAAATTCTTGCCAGTTCAAAACAGTACTTGGGGGATTATTTCTCAGCCTCCATTCATAATTAGTGACCTCTAGCTTATTATTTTAACTGCAGTGACAGTTCTGCTGGATCGAGAGACTTCCCCATGTGTCCTCTGTTGGAATTGTAGCAGTTACATTTTAGTATTCCTAAGAATTTAGTATTCCTAAATTCATATTTGGGTGCAAGATTTTGCCCTGTTGTAAGTCTCATCTTCAAATGGTTCTGCCCAGTGAATGGGCTTTCTTCTTTTCCCCTTTCTGTGTGCTTTGGTTTCCCTTTCTCTTACAGTCTCAGACAGAGGCAGCAGGGAAAACTCTGATCCTCGAGGACAAGTCTGAAACAGTAGTGAGAAATTGTGGGTTTCAGTCTCCTTCATCGTTTCCATTTTTCAGGAGACCAAGCCTGGCTCCCAGCGGCACAGAAGCCACCAGCCTCCCCAGGGCTCTGTGGTGGCCCTGCGGCAGCTGAGCTCTGCCATGCCCAGGCAGCGTCCAGGCCTGGGTACCTCACCTTCCCTTCCCTACAGCGGCCACCCCACCTCATCAGGCAAGGGCTGCCTTTCCTGCCAGGAGCACTGGTGATGCTGCAGGTGCCATGAACGTGCAGGGAAAGGCAGGAATGATTCCAGCAGTAAAATGGGCAATGGGATGCTGTTACCGCCATGCTGGGTCTCCCAGTAACTATACTGGGAGCCACGTGTGCACTGAGCTCAATTTAAAGATGCTCAAGACAGAATTATGAGGAGCTTACTGGAAGGTTTGTCTTAAGCCCTTCAGACAATTCAGGTTATACCATCCCATTTTTAGTTTCTTCTTGCCCGCTTACCATAGTGCTACAATGAATCTCATAGACACATCTTCAGAGGGAAATGGAAAATATCTTTTAGTTTGCCAGCTGCAAAAAAGCAATGTTAAGATTAACGGCAATTGTCAGCTCTGTTAACAATGTCTTTTGCAGATTTTTCCAATCTTGGTGTTATTTTCCTGCACAGTGAATTATTAGCTATTGTCTCTGTCAAAAGCAAAAAATTCCATTTCTTTAGCAATGTGTTAAAACCTGAAAAAGAAAAATTGTGCCTCATAATTCCTGACAAGATTCCATTATGCTGAAAGGAAAAACTTTTCTTCAATTTTACGTACCCAAAAAAATGATGTCTTAAAGGCTGTGATGCCTCTGTTACACAAAGAATATTTTTCCACATCAGTACAGTTACTCTTCGACCACACATCCATTACTGCCCTCCAAGTCGTTATTTCATCTAACATGTGAGTGTGTTCTATGGAAGACACATGATGACTTTCATATCACATCAGAATCAATCAAAATATCACAAAGAATTTTTTTTCTCAAAATCTTTAAACCTAATCAATTCTGAACAGAAATCTGTGATTTATAATGAACAGATAAATCATAACCATCTGAATGAACTACACAATACTCTTTCATCATATAAGTTTGCACCCCTTGGGTTTTACAGCAGAAATAGCTGGAGAAACCATGACAACTGAGGATGAAAAGGCAAAATCCTTCCCTAATAAAAATTCTTCTAACTTCATTAAGTTCAAGCAAGCTACAATGATTTACACTTCTCCAGAGTGTTTTCAGCACACTTTCTTTCATAAATAGAGCAGGGGGAATGGGAATAGTAAAAGGCAGGATTATGGATAAACAAATCAGAGAATGGAGACTTCATGAAGTCTGCTAGGACACCCTGTTAAAATGTAATTCAGCTAGCAAGTGTGTGTGCTTTAGAGTTCTGTGATGCACAAAAAATAATGAAAAAAAGAGAGAAAACAACAAAAAACTCCACAAATACACATTTTTTAAAAGATCTTTAGAAAAGTAACGTATTAAGTCTGGCATAGCCCTTGTGTCAGAAGAGCTTATGTGTGATTGCTAAGAAGTGCCTGATCAATGGAGTGTCCCTAACAGAGCAGTTCAGTTGCCCACACATGTCTGGTGACACTTGAGATGCTCCTGAGCATTGCCTCAGCCTCCAGGGGCTCTCTCAAAGGGGACAGGTTTCCCAGGCCTTGGGAGGTGTGTGCCAGCCTTGCTGAGGCATCACAGACAACCCTTGGGCATCTCAGACTGAACAACCTTCTTACATTGGGACCATAATGGGAGCCTTATCTAAGCTCATATAAGTGCACTTCATGTCCACAACATGGACAGTAAGTCTGATACACTTCTGAAGGAGTCTTGAGTGACCCAAGAATTAGCCACCCTCCAAAAAAACTTAGTTATTTTTACCTTCTCTGCCAGAGCAGGGCCTGAAAGAGGATGCTCAGACACATCTCTGATACCAATATCCCTGTTCTGAGGAGATTACTCATAACTTTACTATCTAAGTGTTTAAATATGTTTTGGTACTACTGAGTTGCCACAAATACAGAATTTATACTCTACTCACTCACTTGGCTTCAAAATTAGAAACTGTCCAGCAACTACAAATATGAATACTGTCTTTATCAGGTGGCATTTTGTTATTTTCAAATGGTTTTTCTCCTGAGCTGACAATGAATTAAAGTGAGATACCAATTTAACTCTTTTCAAGGGCAAGGTCTCAGCATCTGAAGCTTTGTAGGGCAAAGCTTTCTGGTTACTGGTTTGAGTATGGACTTCATGGTGGTTTACAAGTTACTTCAAAGATTGGCAGCTTAGTTCAACTATTCAAATTCTGCATCTTCTGTCAGATTTTTTTTCATATGCCCATTTTTCAATACAAACCATCTATAAATGCTTTGAAGAGCTGAAAACTGAAGTTGCCATATATCAGCTTCCAAGTGATAACTGGCTCGAGTTTTTGAACTCATGTTTTCTGCATTCATCTGTTGAATAAAGAAAATATATTTAACCGGATCAGAAGCAGAGATCTCATCCTACACCTGGTTAAAAGTCTTGTGTACTCACTCCACACCTGCTTTGATGTGCCCCAGAGATCCACAAAAGGCATTTGGGCACCAAGTTTTGTCTCTGCAGACTCCCCAGGCGCAATGCTTAGACAGACTGGAAATCTTTACTTGGATTATTTCCAATTCTATCATACAAGCATCTAGATTTAAATGCACAAATTTCCTAAATGTCATCTTTTGGACATGCAAATGTAGGTTCTGAGTTTAGCCCATACCTAAACTGCTGTGTCTTACAAGCCTGGCTCACAAACCCTTGCATGAAAACGCACCTGGGACGTGGTACCAGAGCAGACACCTGCCCCATCCCAGGTGTAACACAGGTGAAGGCAGCTTCCCAGGCAGCATGCCAGGTTTGCCAGCATGGTATATAAAACAGTGATCCCAAAGAAGGCTTTCTGACTGTTTTCAAAGAGATTGTTTCACAGAGGAGTCATTAGTCTATTTAATAAATAGTGCAAAGTACATCGTGTAGTCTATACAGAAAAAAAACCCACCAAGCTAATTATAATCAATTTTGTCTCTATCTCCTATTCCAAATGTCTGTAATTTCTTATTTAATTTAATTTCATTCTAGTATTTTTCTCAGAGAACTGATATCTTTGCTTTAAGTCTTCATTTGCTTTCACTTGTCATAATTTAGAAGCTAATAATCCTCTTCATGACATCATACACACTCACTGAAACTCCATTATGCCAAGGACAAAGTATGACAGTCTCAGGCCTGGGGAGTAGGAATCACAAATGAGAGACAGCAACAGATGTAAGTCAACTGCTAAAACCAAAGACTTATATTGCACCCAGAGTTTTCCACAGGAAAACTCTGGGAGGAAGGCAAACAGCCCAGCAGGGCTCTCTGCACCCTCGGGATGCTTTCTAAAATCCTTCACCCATCATTAGCAGCAAAGGAATTGATCAGACCGAAGCTTCTCCTTCGCAAAGGAAATGTACAACGTTAAACACAGCTTAGCACTTAATCTAACCAACTCATGGTTAGCCTTAGGTTGCTTTTAGTTCTAAGTAAAAGCATTGCTTTACTCCAAGTGTTATCTGTTTTCCCGTGGAGCTTGAAATCATGCTCAATAGACAACTGTATTTTCTTGGTTAATTTCTTAAGGATAGGTAGCACTGTGCCCTGAGCTGGGTAAGAGAGCTAAAAATAATAGGGACATTTTGATAGCTCCCAGGCTGATTCAGTGTCATGTTTAATGTGGTTTTGGCCAAAGGATCCCACCTTTATTGAAAAACTGAATGCTTTTAATAACATTGCATTGTACTACAGTCAAGTGGTGGAAACAAGTTCAGGGACCACAGTGGCCACAAATATGGCTTTTACTCAAATAAGGGATTCCCCATGAGTGCTCGCATCTGGTACAGATGAGGAAGGAAAGTAAGTTGGAAGGGTAGAACACCAGGCTCAAATGTAAAGGGTCAAACAGCATTTGTCTTTTCACTGTAGGTTTCTGTTTCCAAATTTCAGAACAGGAATCACTTATCATAGGCAAAAAAAAAAAAAAAGGTTCTGTTTTTCTTTTTTGTTTTTTCAGCATTTAAAGGTACTGATTGCAACATAAGACCAGAAAGGTTCTTAAGATGGTGCCTTGTCTCCAGCAGTAACTGCAAGTGACTCCCAGCATGCTGTAATCCTCAGAAAAGCTCTTTTCCACGAGTTTGTCCTATGCCCCTTGAGTACATGCAAAATTTGGACATCCATGTCTGTGAGCAGGAGCTCACAGCCCAGGGACACCCTGAGGGTGGAACAACCTCTGGTGCTGTCAGCTGAACCTGTTTCCTACTTCTTCCATCTGCCAGTGCTCTATTCCTCTACCGGGAGTGTTCTGTTATCCTCTCTCTCTCCATGCTTTTCAAGACTTCATTAACTTCTGTGCTGGCTCCCTTCTGTGCTATTTCATTGATTTTTGTTCAGGCTGTTTTGCTCTCTTCCTCTTGTTGTTCCTCATGCAGAAGCAATTTCATAGTTTTGATCATCCTTGTTGCTCTTTTCTGAAACTTTTTCAGCTTCTCTACACCTTTTTGAGGAAGAAAGACCAGAACTGCATGCAGGATAGAAGGAATGAGAAATCATGGACATATGAAGTGGCATGATGATGATGTCCAGTTTTCTCTTGCTTCCCTTCCTGTCAGTTGTTAATACTTGCTTTTCCTTAGGTTGCATACTGATAACAAGCATGAATAGTTTTCATGGCACTATCTGTCATAGCCCAGAGCTTTTGCTGTTTTGCTGGAAGCAGTCAACCATCTTTTTATATATGAAAACAGGACTGGTTTTCCCCCACCTTCATATTTGTCTACATAAAATTTCATCTGTCATTTTATTGCCCACTCAATCTAGCAGGCTCATTCTGCAAGTCTGCATAACCATCTTTGCTGTCCAGAATAATTTAATAGTTTCGTATTCTCAGCAAATCCCGCTCCTCACCCTGCTTCCATGTCCTGTATGACAGTGTTGAAAAGCACAAGAGCCAGTAAGAATTTTTTGCACTTACAATCTCACTTCACCATGAAGAATAACCATTTTATCCCACCCTTTGGTTTTTTCTTCTAATAAATTATTTATCCACACATGAACTTTCCCTTTTGCCCCACAGCTGCTTTGCTTCCTTAAAAGCTTCTGATGGAAGACCTTGCTGAAAGCCTTTTGGAAATTACAGTAGACAGCACAGCCAGCTTTTTCTTACTCAATTGTTGCTGATATTTTCAAAGAACTGAAGGTCTGAGAAGGTGATCTTCATCTATAAAAGCTATAACAATTATTCTCTAGCAAAAGGGATTGCTGTTATTCCAGCCCACAAAATTTCCTTGGTGAAATCACAATGCAGGGAATCCATCACTGAGGAAATGGATGATTTTCCATATGACTTATTATTCAGAACTCATTTCCAGAGGAAATCATCCACATTAAGAAGTCAGCAAGATTCCAAAGAAGGTTTGGCAACCACAACTGAACTTCTTCTGCTTGTTTTCCACTAGTATAGGAAGGGATATAGAAACTCATTAATGAGGCATTAAATTATTATCTCTGTATAAAAGGTCAGAATGAAATCTCATGTAGTAGGTGATCCCGTTATTTCTGGATACTCCTTCATTTGAGCCTCAATCTGACAAAGAGGAGCACAAAGCTTACAGGAGCTTCAGGCTATGGAGCCAAACAGAGGAATTGCTTCCTGCTAATCACCAGGCTGCAGCACTTGGCCTGCACATGAGGGTAAAGACTGAGATTAGATTATCTGCTAATGTTTTCAACCATTTATTGATCTTCATTTTAATGCTGATGCTTGGGTTATAATGTAAGCTATCTGAGATCTCAAAATCTTCATTTAAATGACAAAATATCCAGTTTATAAAGCTCATAAAATAACTTGCAGGTCTCTAAATCCAGCCTAATGTTTGTGCTTTGCATGTTTTTCACATTAGTTTGCTCTTCCCTTCCTTTCTCTTCCCTTCCTAGCAATTTGCAGCAGGATGAGATTCTCACACTGTTCAAGCTGAATCTTGTGTTATTCAGTGTATTACAGTTAGTGCTATGGTATTGTTTAATGATAAATATGAGCTGATCGGCACACGGGGAAATATTTTTGAGCTCTGCAGCCATATCAGTCTCTCGAGGTTGTTTTTTAGTTTGTTGTTTCTTTACTCCACAGAGCACTTGGTAAAATGTAGTATAGTAAATTGTGTTTCCGCTTCTTTTTTTTTTTCCTGTGTAATGCTCTGTAGCCAGTGCAAAAAAATGTACAATATTAACCCCCTATATTCCATCTTGCTTCTTGAAAACTGCTGGACAGGATTTGTAGTGCATCTATGTGCCTGCAGGACTAAGCAAGCACAGACAGCTCTGAGTTAGCTTCACACTAAACCAGGTACATCTGCTTTACAGCTGTTGGACAGAAATAGCATAGCACAGTAAATTAACATGCTCAGAGGGCTCTGATTTGAAAATTAACTTGGATAAATCTCTGATACGTATCTGTCCACACATGTTTACTTCAGAAAGTAAAGCTCTGAAGCAGGAAAAGAAAATAATAGCACAGTATTTTTGCTTTATTCCCCTTTGATTTCCATATGCAGCCAATCACTATAGTTTTTGAGCATGTCATCCATGCCCAGATACTCTTACAGATATTATTTTCTGTGCATGTAATAATCACAAAAGCAGTGCAGATTTTAGTAGCATTTATTAACTTTGCATGTGCAGTGATACACAGCCTGTTGGCATTACAGCAGACAATCCACATTAGTTAGCACAATGACCTTCCCAAATTTCCAGCCTTCAGGAACACAATTCGGTTGCCACTTTCATAAATACTTCTGAGCAGTTTCATTTTTGCTTTGGGAGAACAATCCCAATGAAGTTACTTTTTAGCCTATATGTCTGCAATTAGATTTGTCTCTGTTACTCTTTTGGCTGAATGTGTTTAGCCAAAGCATACGCTGCAAATTCCAAAGGTAACACCAGAAGAGACTAAAGAAAAAAATTTCTCAGTTGCTATAAATAAGTGCAGGCAAACATGTCTGACAACAGATCATGAAAAGAGTAATTGAGATCCACTTTTAAAGTAATTAAGCAACAAGGAGAGTTAACTCAATTGAAAGACAATATCCTTATTAAGGGAGAACAAGATAAAGGAATACACTGAAGTGGGTGACACTTTCCAGAAAAAATAAGCCATGAAGTCCCTAAATTGAATTTAGATTGTTATCCATTTTCTTATCTAAGCATGTGTATGTGTGCCTGGTATGAGTATATATACTCTGAACTCCATCCTCCCTTAATGTATCCATTTTCCCCCCCACTGGGCTGTCTCGGTAATATCTTTGTACAGCCAGTACACAGCCAGCAGAGGTGCTTCACGGACCTGCTGCTCAGTGAGAACAGCAGCACCTTCCTGTCTGGGGAAAAGAAGTCCCCAAGCTTTGACGGTACCAGCACTCACTAATTTTCATATCCTGTTGCACTTGTACCTTCCTGCTGATTTTCACGGCACAGAAATCTGCTTCTGTAGCCACAACAGAGATCTTTAACCCAGTAATTGCTTCTTCTCTGGCTGTTTCCCGTGGTCGGTCTGGTCCTGCATACGGGCAGAGTCTGGGAGAGCATCCGGAGGTGAGGAGGAGGCACTGATCTGTGGGAGTGGTCCAGTAGCCAGACGCTCTCTGGTGCCACGGAAGCCTCGGGTGAGTTTTTCTGAGGAAACAGCAGCTGTCCTGATGCCACACCACACAGACAATGGGCTGGCTCCCCGATGCTTGTATCTTTTTTCATCTGTACCTGAATGAATGAGGAAGGCACGAGCGAATTCATGTGTCGGGAAGGTGGTCAAGGATGCTACTCCAGGCTAATGAGCCCGGCTAGCCAGGCGCCTCCTGGCAGTATCAGGGAAAAACAGATTTTGCCAGAAATAGGCGAGTAACTCTTGCAAGGGCTTCTCTGCCCGAGCAAACTGGGGAGATGGTACCAAGTCAGGGCACGGCACCAGGAGAAGGCTGCTCCCCTGCTCGCAGCATCTCTCCCCTCCCTCTCATGGCTCCGTACACAGCACGGAGGCACCGGCCGCAGCTCTGCCCAGACAGGATAACCCCGGCAGACTGCAAGGACAGAGCCTTTACTTGGCTTTTTCTGCCCTCCCTCCCTGCCACACATGCTGCAGGACTTGCTCCCCACCATGCACAGGCCTGGGGGACACCGCTGTCCTGCCACCCCCGTGGTGGGAGCCTGCCTTGTCCGGGCTGGCCAGGCCACGGGACCTCCCTGCTGGAAGGGACAGTCAGCGCAAACAGGACATGGTTCTGCCCCCTGGGATTTTCAGCAGTAGGACCTACCCCAAATCCTTCCTCGTCCAGAGCTACTCCTAAACTCCCCTGAATTCAGCAAGAGTCTCTTTTCCATAATGGATTTGGAGAGGGGTCATCCAGAGGGCTGCTAACTAAATTCAGTGAGATGCATGTGCAAAAACAAAGGCAGGATTGAAGTGGGAAAGAGGAATGCTAATAGGTGAAGGAAATTGTGTTCTTTTTTGCTGTGTTTTTTTCTTTTAAATGTCATTTTTCCTACATGTAATTGTTGCACTTTGAAGAAAAAGAGCACTATCAAATGCAGCCAGCTGTGGTTCAGGCACTCTGCCTTTTCTTTGTCATCCAAAGCATTTACAAAATACCCACATTTTAAAAACCTTTACTTTCTTCTTCTGTAAGTTACCTATTTTGTTTTGCTGCAGCCTATATATGAGGCAACTCTGAGCATTTTTTTACTAAAATTTCACTTGAATCAAATGTTTTTAATACAGAGAGTATATAAAAGATGGATTCTTTATGGCTGGGTGTCCTTCAAATTGCCTTAATTGTCTTTTGGTTTTTCTTTTAACTTTTCATCAATTTTAGCTAAACCATATACCTTGAAAGTATTGCACCCCACAGCCACATGTGGTATATTCCTAGTTAATACCACCCTTCCTCATTTCCTGTCATTGTAAATTGGTCACTTTGCATTGTGCAAGACAGACCGTACTAAATGAATTCTCCACTGCTCCTTTCTTCCCATGTAATTGCAGATGTTGGCTTACTAGATTAAAGTAACCTGCTTACTGACATCTAAGTAGTTGGGCATAAGAAACAACATTATTAATTATCTTCACTGACACAAAGCCCACCAGTGCCAAGGACAGCTGGCAGTCAAGGTTTTCCCTGTGACTTGTGCTAGGAAGCCAAAGAGGAATACCTAAGCTCAGGAGTGGCTTATTTAAATTCAGTACAAAAGCATTTTTCTCTGCTCATGATCACTTTCATTAAATGAATCCTAATCTTTCAACAATGATGTGAATGCCATTATGCAAATAAGTGACTGCTTTTCAGCCTTGCAGAACGATGTCACTCACCTACACAAAGGTTTCTGAGGCTCTTTCATAGTGGCAGTTGCTGAACTTTACAAATACCAATTTGTAAGTATTGCATTCTGTGATAATGATCTTTTTCTGTGAGACTGGCCACTTCTAAAGCTGTATCTTGAAGCTGAGAACTAATGAAATGTTTAATAATCTGGAATAATTCACCTCTGTGCATCAGAATGTTGTAAAAAGGCTCCCATCTGATGACGCCCGCAGCTGGCACGGTACGCTCTGTATTTATCACAGTGCTCCAGATAATATTAGTATTTAATGACTGTGCACTGATAAGCTGAAACTGGATGAATAGACTGTCTTTCATCTCATTCTGCTTAAGGTGACATGAACCTTCATTTATGTCACAGCCACTTGCAGCTGTTCAGATGCACTCTAAAGATGCTGAAAGGAATACTCTATCAATCCACAACCAAATGAATGACCATAAGAATGAGTCTGTTGTCCCACTGTCGTTGGATTGCTTTAATAAAAGCATTTGTATTCCAGGAAGGAGGCGAGAATATAATTAATCATTGACACAACTGAGTAGGCACATTGTGTAAGTGATTCATTAGGAAGCAATTTCAAGAATATTTATTTTGATTATATACATTTTATAATTCATTAGAAATATAATGAAGTGAATGCTCACTTCCTATTTTTATACCTTTGAATTAAATATAACTGCATCCTTGCTATCTGTGGCTCTCTGCAAAGCTTTGTGTCTGAAGCAGAATGTAAGAACAGTGATCATGATGGAGATAGTTAATCATATGGGGAATGTGTTTACAGGCTTGGAGTCCTCTTTGTATTGATGACCACGATTCATAGAACCATTGGAATATTTAGGCTGGAAAAGACCTTTAAGATTATGGACCTCAACTGTTCAGATCAGAAACATGGAATTTGTGGTGGAATTCAGCCCCACATCTCAGTATTGCTGATAACCCCTTGGCAGGTAAGTCTACAATTAAACTAGTACAAGCACATGCAAGAACAGATATTTGTAATGATTTTTCCATAGTCCAGCTGCACTTCAATGGGTCCAAATATGGGCAGAATTCTCCACATGCCATGTCACTCTTCTGTACCTACATGGAGTTTGGTATGCTCCATGATTTTTCTCTCTTTGAATACTTCAAGATAAAAAGTTTGGCTTTTTGATAAATATTTGAGTGGCATTTCTTAAACTTCATAAGCTTTCATGACAAGCCTGCCCACTAGGGCTCATCTTGGTTCAGTTCACTGCTAGGGCTCAGTGACTTATGTTACCCAGACTTTCCACCTGCAATTAATTGAACATATTTTTGTAGATGCACCTTCCTCACACAGTGCTACAGTGGATGAAACAAGAGGTAAATGACATTGTGTGTGTGTGTCAAATGAAACTGGTGTGACTCTAAACTAGTCCAAACTTGGTTTTAACAAGAACACAGGCTCCCCCAGGCAAACAGATCTCCTGCATTAGCACATCTGGTCATCTGGATCTTTCGAAGTAAAGATAATAATTTATTTAAAAGATCTTTATCTATTGTTAATGACAGTGCTTGTGAAAGTAGCTTGACTGGTAAGGACTGAGGCAGAAGGCTTCTGGGAACAGATGAAGGGTGAGCCAGAAGAAGGCGAAAAAGCAAAATGAGCAGTGAGAGTGTAGAGTTAAAAATAAAAGGTGTAAATCTAACAACTATTGAAAACTTTATGTAACTACTGAAATATTTGACATGCAAGCTTAGGCTGGGAATTAAAGGTTTCCTTCCTTTTTCCAGCAACATCTAGTAGGAGGCTGATGACAGCTCAGAACTTCAGCAAGAGAGAGTATCAGATACTGCTAACAGAAATAAACTCCACTCCTGAAGTCTTTAAACATTTGTGATGGAAAGTACCTGCTTCATTTGCCTGATTATAATATAACTTTTTCAGTTTTACAGTTGATATCTTCTGCAGTTACATAATGCTTTGAACAGCTTTTAGGTTTACACTCTGTATTTTTAACTCTACATTTTCGCTCCTGAGCAGACACCTTACTCAGGGGATGAACTAAATTACAGCTCTGCAGCGATGCCAACAAACATCAGCCCAGTGAAGCAGCTCGTCTCACAGAGCCATGATTCAGCCACATCCCCAACAGACTCGTGGTTAAACCACCCATCCAAGCAGCTGGAGGTCTAGAACAATTCAAATCTAAATCCCTTTTTCTCCATACAAGCACTTACTGTGCTTTATTTGCCAGCTCCTGAACACCCTAGCCCTAACCTGGACATCCCCAGCATCTGTGGGATGTATCTGAATGAGGCAGTGATGCCATGGGGCAGTGGCTTTGGCACTCAGTCCAGCTTTAGGGCTACCTTCATCATGATTTGATTCTGTAACTTGGCATTAAACTGTATTAGCGTCAAAGTGGAAACAATCTTGAAAAAATGAAGGTCTTTCCCACGCTGAATGCTCTGAACATTGGGCTTTCAACACAACCCTGGTTTTTGCATCCTTCTTTTTGTACCGTAGAATTCTTAGAGCCTTCTCTCACTCCTGCATTTGACATCAGATGAATTTTTTTGCAGGACTCCAATTTTTGAGGGCAAGAGAAGAAGGCTCTGAGCCAAACCATGTTTCTGCCATGGTCCAGCTCAGCAAGGGCTGTGGAAAGTGCCCTTAGCAGAGTGACTCTGGCCACATACAGAAATCAGAGAGGGCCCCTTACAAACCTAAACCCAAAAAGCACTCACTAAGTGAATTTAAACACCTCCTCCAGCAGCAGCCACTGACTGGGATTTGTGTATTATTGTTACAGCTAAATCCTACACTGAGTACTTCTTCCACCTCTTATTGATGGTAGTGTGTGAAATGAGCTCAGGATGGGAACAGCCAGTTTCCAGAAGGAGAAATCTCTGTGGTCAGGCTGCTTCAAGGCATGAGGCCACTTGGACAGTGAGCTATGTCTCCCACACCCTTCCTTATGCAAAACTGGGTGAAGAAGCAGCTAAGGCTCTCCACCTTAACTCCAGCTGAGGGTACAGAGATATTCAATTCCAAGTCCATTATCTGAGAGCCTTTACTTGTGGAAAGATAAAAACTTAAATGTACTATTTAGCATTTTATTTTACTGATGTGTAAAAAAAAAAAAAAAAAAAGAAAAAATCTTTTCCCTAAATTTAAACTATAAATTAAAACTTTTTTATCTTTACCTGGCAGGGAATGCTGTTAGTTGAATGACATTTTAAAAAAGGTTTCAAGTTTGAATTTTGCTCAGTTCTGCAAGCTGGATATGATCACAATTACAGTATTACATTGTGTTATGACATGACTTGATGATGTCTTGCTTGTAAGTGTTAGCAACAAAAACTAGTTCACTATAAAAATGCAAACCTAACTCTGTTACTCACAAACAAAGGGAGGAGGAGTTTAATTAGAACTCAACTTACACATAAGTCTGCTAAAACCTTTTCAAAGTACACAGAGAGTTTAATTCTCTTTCCAAAATGACTAAGAGCTCCTACAGAAGAGCCCTCTTACGACTACCTGGGAAGAACATTACATCCATAGTGGAAAAGAACATCGCTTCTTAAAGAGGCAATTCATCATGCCACCTGCTACCATGTCCCCATGCTTCATAACTCACTTTTATTGATCAAGGACAATGCAGGGAAAGAAAAATGCAGTAGAGATGTTTTAAACATTTAAAAAGTCTAAGAAAATAGAAAAAAAATCCCATTAAACAGTTATTGATAACTTCTCCTCTTAGAGGACAGCATGATGTAGGGAACACCGTTACTTCAGAGATAATGCAGAAGGCAGCCATCTGATGCTGTAAGTCAGGCCCTCCTCAAGCACTTGCTGAGGAAATAGATGGGCCTGTTTTCTAGACACTGAAATCATAGACTGAACTTTCTTTTGCCTCTCTCTGGGGGAAGTTGCCAGCATACCCAAGGGAAGGTCTGGCACCAGCTCTAAGGGAGCACTTTTGGATGCCTGCTTGGGTAATCCTGCCTTGGCTGCAGCAACAGTACCAGAGGCATCTGGAGACAGGGCAGCAGAGAAGCCAACAGCAAGGCTTTCTGCAGGTTTTATAGAGCTGCCAGGCTTCTCATAGGATCAATCATGTCCAGGTATAGGTGTGTCTAAGGTGCAAAAATGCAACAGCAGGTGTGAGAAGAGGGAGCCATTTACAAACAGTCAGAGCTCACAAAGCCCAGTTTCACGGCTCAGCCCAAAGGCCCATCACAGGCCCAAAGATGCCTGTTCAAGTATTCAGGTTCCTGTCCAGCACAACTGGAACTAATCTTGCCCTTTCTGCTATGTGTTCCCAGCTGGCCCTTGATGCCCCTTGGCCAGCTGTCTTCCCACCCTCTGTGCAGAGCATTTGCCACAGCTGAGCCTCTCTCTTGATCCAGGGCCACAAAGTCTCCTACAGCTTCTCGAGTCCAATATTGGATTTCTGAGTCTCACCACAGGCTCCCTTGTAAGTCTACCTTTATGTATGACCTTTATATCTTGCCATACTGCTGCAAAGAATAATATTGGTTATAATTTGGCCTTACATTTACTAGATTATATGACCTTTTAGAAATAGACTTTTTATATAAGTACAACCAGCAGTTTGAAAAATATCAGGGTAGTCTGATGACTCAAGCGGTTGGTTCAAAGCACACTGGGCAGAGCTAGCCTCTTTGTACCACATGGTGGCTTTGCCATCTTATTATTGCCTCCCTTGGGTCTCACATCCGGGTTTGATTTCCAAGGCTAGATTGAGAAGGTAATTTGTAGTCTCAGTCTTACAGCACTAGATAATATTGACCTGGAGTTGACTGATTTAAAATCAAAAATATGAGAGTGGTTCTTCTTCCTTGGTGATCTATATATCTGTGGAGGATTACAATGGCCATTGCTTCCAACTAAGTACAACTCAAAAAGTATCTTACAGATATGCCATCAGTATTTTCTTGCTTCTTCTATGGTGATTAGAAGGAACATAATTTAATTGATGTAACAGTGGTTTATTGGAATAATGTAATCTCAGTAGATACGTACATTGAATAAAACGCTTTAGGATTTTTCTTTTATTATGTATTTCCTCATCCCTTTCTTATCATTCCAGTGAAGAGTAAATATAATGAGCAAATTTATGCCTAATGCAACTGGGTATAAATCTCAGTAAGTGCTTTCAACTTTCAACTCCACCCAAGTACAAAGAACAAAAAGAGAAAAAACAATGAATCAGTATTGCCTCAGTTTTGCCAGGTCTCTCAACTTATACTGCTAAAATTAAACTAGTTGTGAAAGAGCATAAACTAGTTGTCAAAAAGCATGCCTGGAAGGTAAGTATTGGAGCTACACTGCAAACCCCTTTAAATGCTTCATTAACTACCTTAATACATACTCTAATAGATTGTCATGGTATAAAAATAAGTATAAAAGTATAAAGTATAAAAATACTTTTTTTCCTCAAAAATAATAAATATAAAAATAAGTACTGCAATCAGATAATGAAGATATGAATACATGTAACTCAGGATAACTTAAAGTGCTCTGGCTTGTTGCTTTCCTCAAGTTTTAAGAGAATTAATTATTCTAAAAATGTATGCATCTTCTTCCCTGGCAAACATGGAGCTAAAAAAACCTTTGAAAATAAACCCCACCCTGGGGAAAGCAAGTTCTCAGAAATGTTGATCCCTTTACCTACAGCAGGACAGGTTGCTCCGTCCTTTAACTTCTGCAGAAGGTGCCGTCAGTGCCCTGCCCTGCATCGCCTGCTGCACGACGAGCGTGCCAGCCTGCCGTGGCACCTCAGAGCTGGCCACCGGCACGCACACACAGCCTTCTCCGCTCTTACTACTTAAAACATGTTACTGCTTATGCTCCACTTACTGACAAATAGCTTCTGTAGTAACAGGAGTTGCACATTTAATAGGCTGTGGGCTTTCCTATCTTAACAACTTGTAAATCTGCCTCCTCCTCCTCCCCCGTCAACCAACTCTCTCTCGCCGAGACACAAAGTGGTGACCAGAACAAGTGCGTAGCGAGCACACTGAAAGGCTCATGCACTGACACCTCTGCGTTCTTGGGGAGGCATTTGCTTCCTCCGAAACGAAGTGACTGAAAACCGGGTATGAATGGTGCGCCAGCCTGGTGATGAAGGCGACCCTGAAGGCGTCCATCTCCCTTCTGAAGAAACACCTTGCTGGGGTGAGTAGGTGAAAGAAAAGAGAATTGTAATTTCATTTATTCCAAACCAGCAGTTGCGAACAGTTTAACCCCAGACAGCCGTGCCAGGAGCGGCAGGTTTTGCGTGCCCGTCCAGCCCGGCAGCTGGGCTGCGCCCGCAGCNCGGGCAGAAGTGCCGGCGCTGCCTCCGCCCGCCCCCCGCCGGCGCTGTCCAGCCAGGCAGCGCTCGGAGCGCCGCCCGCTCTGCCCGGGGCCGGGGGCGAGCGGGGCCGGGGGCGAGTCCGGCACCGCCGCGCTCCGGGACACCCCCGGCGGGGCAGGGGCGGGAGCGGCGGTCCTGGGAGGGCTGCCCGCCCCGAGGATTCGGCGGCGTCCTGAGCGGGGGTACAAGGGGTCACTGTCCCGGGAGGGAAGCCCTCCCTCCCTGCGTGCCCGGCGCGGGTAACCGGAGCTCCCGAGTCAGCCCTGCCTGTAAGTTGGAGAGCTCTGCCGTGTCCCCTCTGGAGAGGAGCGCGACACGCTGCCCAGCGCTTCTCCTCGCCAGGGCTCTGTCTGAAGTGGGACCCTTCGTTGCGTGTCTCAGGTTAGGGTTTGTCCCTTAGGACAGCGGGGTTTCTGATTCTGGGCGGGTGCTGCCGCTCGCTGCCGGAAGAGCTGGCTCGGGGAGTATCTCTCCTGTCACAAAATCTCCTCGGGATCCGGGTATTTCTTCCTCCGGCTGGGGTTTTACCTGGTAGGCTGGCGTTATTTGATTCTTTTGCCTCTCTATCAATTAATGGTAAGAGCAGATGAACCCTGAAATCGCATTTGCAGTTGCTCCTTTCCGAAGATAGAACGAGCGACACAAAGCACTTCTCTTTCCCAAACTACAATTTGTTTTTGCCAAACACGTTCTTCCAAGCTCTGATATTTTATCACATTTTCTTCATCTATTCTATAATTCTTTGTGACTGTCAATCACTTTATGGGCAAATATTTTATGTAGCAGATCTCTTGTAATACTGAATCACAGACTACCTGATAGTGTTACAGAGATGTCATTGATGAAACCTGGATTCCAGAACTAGGGCTTCTTGCTGGCTTTGTTGTTTAATAGGAATATGATTGTAGCCATACGAGTTAAAATGTCTTCACTGACCACAGCAAAACAAGGGATGGTTTCCACTTCTGCAGAACTGGTCCTGTACAGGCTTTCCACAAAGTTCTGTGTGGTGCCAAATAATAAAGTGGCTTAAAATGTCAAGTTTTAAAGAAACATCTTGCCTGAAAAATAGTAAGTACACTGCAAGTCCTCTAGTGAAGCAGAAGAAAATGGTAACTGTGGTCAGTAGTGGTTCCTGACACAAACTTTGCCTTCACAGATATCTTAAAACTTTTATGGCAAAAGTTGAGAACAGAGAGTTTATTAAGGATTGAAGTGTTGTTAACTGATGTTTGATCTTTTTATTAAATGTGTGGGTTCTTTAGAGAGAAGATTTTATTTTGTCATTTTATTGTGTTCCCCTGCTTTGCAAAGAAGAGCTCTGGTCAGTGTCTTCAGATGATGACGGACAGCTTGTGTTTATGTTTGGACTCATGGCTCATGGCACATCTCTGCAAGCCAGTTGTACGTGCAGGTGTGGTATGGTGAACCAAGCCTCTTTTTTGGGAAATAAAGTTTATGTCGGGTGGTTGGTTTCACGGGAATACATTCCCATTGAAAGGCACTACTGCACCATGCAAACTCATTTCAGTGGAATTCTGCAGAGTTCAGCTGTAGTTCATTAACCCACTTTTAAAGCACTTGTGAAATGTGCCTTGTGGCTGCTTTCTCCACTGTTAATTTAGAAGCTGAACTGGAAAGAAGCTTGAACTTGTACTTTCTTTCAAGTTTTATTCTAAAACACAATAAAACAGACACCCTGAATTGTTTTTTGGTCATGCCATTCAATATTCAAGAGCCTTGCTCAAATTTATCCAAGTGCTGGCAATCTTAAAAAAAGTCCGACTGCCATTCTGTATTCATGTTTCTAAGAGCAAAAGAACTTGAAAAAAATGAGAGAGGGGATTATACTTCTTAATTTGGTGGCAATACCACATCTACTTATGGCTCATTAATTCTGATTCAAATTGAAAGAAATATTTAATTTTTTTTCATTTCAGACACTGTCTCAATGATAGACAGCATCTTCAACATTGGCTTTGCAACCACAGAGGGTTGCATTGTATGTTTTACAGTGATAAATGAGGAATTGTTGAAATACTGAAAGTTGTGTATAGTTAGCTGGTCTTTAAATAATTAAAGACTAAATAATACCAGGTTCACTGCATGCACTGCTCCTAATAAACCTTAAACTGTTCTTTCTCTATTATTATGGAGTTTCTCCTTCTCTCAAGGCCTCTCCTGCACAGCTTTTTTTCACTTCCTAAAAAGATTAGTAGGAATTTAAGCAAATTGTAGGCAGAATCAGGCTTTCCCAGCTGCACCCAGAGAAGCTCGATGAGTGGAAAGTCCCATGAAACATCTTCTGTCGTAGAACTGTGCTTTGGAGACGGCATCTGCTGCAACAGGGAGATGGGAGACAGGCCCAGCTTGGCCAGGAGGACAAGCAGTCGCTGGCCTCGTGCCATTTGGTGG
This sequence comes from Leptocoma aspasia, assembly GCA_013399835.1. Lineage (NCBI taxonomy): Eukaryota > Metazoa > Chordata > Aves > Passeriformes > Nectariniidae > Leptocoma > Leptocoma aspasia. The sequence continues at coordinate 145,784 of VXAX01004277.1, read as the reverse complement.
GCTCTTTGTGTGGTGTGTTGCCTTCAGTGTAGAGGTGACATTGGGGTGTCTCCAGGGTTGGGCAGCAGCTGGCTGAGGGGGCTGCTTGGTTAAGCATGGTAGCCTAAATTCTGCCTGACCAGAGCAGGGCTTTGGCCCTGGAAAGTCCTGCTTGGCTGCTGAAGGCAGTGAAGCACCATTGGTAGCTGGACACGCCCCAGCTGCCTGTTTTGCAGCTCTGAGCATTCCCAGAAGGATTACTGGCTGGGAAGGTATCACATCATATGGGTGATCTAGGTGTGGCGGGTCCAGTTTGGGAATTGCAGCCCAGGCGGGTACTGGAAGGACTAAGAAGAGTGTGATCTGACTGCTTTTCCTAAGGCCTGAGACACCTCACCTTCCATGTGACAGCCTCCACTCAGAGCACTGATCCAGTGGGTGGGACAGCAATGAGACGGGAATGGGACACGGGATGCCTGCCTCAACCCGAGGCAGTGCTAATCCATCTTCTCTGCTCCCATGAGCGTGCTCCCAGTGACTCGTTTTGACTCGTGTGGGTGGGTCATTTGCTGCCCTTCTTGTTGCAGCTGTGGTGTTGTACAGAAGGGACACAGAGCTGCACTGCAGTCCCTCTGCACTCTGCCATGAGGACGCTCACCCAGGGAGTGGGATCCTGAGGCTGGGTTGCTTGGGTTGCAGACCGGCTCCACGGCAAAGCATTCACATCCCTTTCTTTGAACTCATTCAAGTGAAGTGAATGTGAATGAAAACCATTCACAGGAAGGGATGCTGGCTCCACACGGATGAAGATTTCATCTGTAATGTCTACAGCAGGAATAATTTCAGAGATATACCTGTCTTCAGTGTTTTCTGTTGTCTGAAGTAGCTCTTAGTTGGCATCTGAGATAGGCTTCCGGATTTCTCTGGGAAGACCAGCTCCAAAACTTTCTAGGTATATACAACTTTTTTATATCAAGTAGCTCAAGACAAAAGTCCAGGAGACATTGTTGCAATCATCTAATGTGATTTCCTGTAGCATATAAAATAGAATCATAGTAAATAATTTTTTTAATAATAGTATACTCAGATTTATTTTAGGGACCAAACAGCATCTTAGCTTCTTTAATTCATAGCAAAGAAAATCTTTAAAGCCATCCTACTAATTAATTACCTTTGCTATATATGCTTGTGTGTCTTTGAAATCTGAATATATCCAGTTTTATAGTGACTGATTGTCTTGGTACCATTGTCTTTTAGATTGGGTAGTCCTTTTCTTCCTCATCTTCCTTCCACCTTCCTGCAGACTGCATTTTGTTGGGGAAACCTTGTGTTTTCCAGTACTATAATTACAGCTTTCTCTAAGATATAGTTTCAAGAAGTTTAAGGTAATGTAGCTCGTGTTGTTAGTTACTATCCTTATTGCTGCATGCATGTTCTCAGCCTGAAGTGGGTCCAGGGACAGTTTATCACTGAAAACAGCTGGTTTACCTGCCCATACTTGCCTAGGGGCACGTAGCCATAGCTCCCTGCAGGTGCAGAGCTCCTCTGTGCCGAGTTAGACTCTGCATTGCAATTAAGAGTTTGGTTCTCCTGGTCCCTGGGGTATCTAGCCCCACTGCAGAAGGAAAGTAGCTTGGGAAAAGTAGGCAACATAAGAAGGGATTGGGAGTGATAGGTGTCAGTAGGGGCCACAGAGAGGATTCCAGGAGTGTAGGGGCAGTGGAAGGAAGGGGTATCTCAATTGACATATGCCTTTACATTGCATGTGAAATTACTTGATGAAATTAAGGAGCAGTTTCCTTTTATAATCGAAATTATGTTAGTGCAGATCTAATTTGTGAGCCTAGAGGGGGTGCTTGGAGGTCATCCCTCTGGAAGTGGGGGGTGCCTAGGCCAGGAGGACCCCCCCAGGCTGGAGGTTCTGCCTTGTCCCTGGTGGAGTTGCTGGAGTGTCGAGCCAGGCTGTGACTCCTAGCTCATGTATAAGCATACACACTGTAGTGTGCTAAATCCATCATAATCTCATTTTATGAGATTAAGCTAAGAAGTGTATATGCTGTAAAGGAAAATCTTTCCTTTTGCTTCCAAACCTGCAGCAAACAATCACCCAGGCTGGTTACATGATTAGCATGTACAGCTCTATAGCCTGTCAACATGCACAATGTGAAAGTGCTGAGGGCTTTCTTTCAGAGTGCTTGGCATAAGGCAACTAAAGAATGGACTATTCAAACTCTGAATAGCTTTACTTTTGACTTAATTAAAAAAGACCAAAGACAGAACTGCTGGTGGCCTCAGGGCTTTTAGGTTTTTTTTGGTTTTTTTTTTTTTTTTGCAGGAATTATTGTGATCCAGACACAGTAACTAACAGTCAGAGCTTCTCAGAGTTGAATTTGAATCATCAGTGACAAAAAATGGGGTAAAGTACATGGTTCTCGAGCAAATTAAAAATGTACATAATGGTAATTCTTTGTGTGAACACTGCAGTGTAGGGGGGAAACACCCATTTGAGGAGGGTGAAGGTTGCAATGTGCATTTGTACAATGCAAATTCTTTCTGTTTTGACTGGTTCAGTGTACTGTTTATATGAAATTTTAAGTTGCCAGCAGGTATTTATTTGGTAGCATAGAAGTGAAATACTCAATTTTCTGCTTTTAAACTCCAGCAAACTCTGTGATTTCAACACTTTCTGATGACAATGTAGTCCTCTCAGCGCTGTTGTTTATTTTAAAGAAGTCCATGCCACTGTACATTGCTCACTGTATCTCTAGCTTGGGCTGATTTTTCGCATCACTTCATCTGCTCCTGCTGGAGAAGGTGGGATGTGTGGTGGGCCAAGACACTCTGAAGCATGTCAGTAATTCAGGCTGTGTTGGCAGGGCACATCTCCTTCCCGAGCTGGGAGGACTCATCTTGCCTGAAGCCGGGGTTTCGGCAGCCTACAGATGTCAAAGTGTGTCGTTCTGAGTATGGCAGTCCCGTGGCAGGAGTGTGCCCTGCGTGGTGCTCCTTCTCCATAGGCAGGGGATGGAGTAGAAAGTACTCAGTGTTTGCCTGGGAAGACACAGTTCTTCAGGTTTATAAGCCAAGACACGTGTTTTAAATGCAGTTTCCTGCTTGCTGGATCATCACCATCAGAGGAACTTGTAGCAGTAACTATTCACCACAGCCAGGGCAATTGAAGCAGGACATCAAACAAAGTAGAAGGCCAAGGTGACAGTGACAGGATGGTGTCCCCTCCAGGTGCTTACAGGTGGTAATGTGAGCTGTGGAGGATGACTCAGGTGGTATCACAGCTGTTTGGTTTTTTGGTTTGGGGGATTTTTCTCCCCCACAACCTCACTTGCAATAGGTGAACGGCTTTATTAAAGTGACTGTTCTGAAACCTTTAAGAGTTTAAATTTTGGACTTGTAGGAACTATAAAGAAAAATGTGAAATGCCTTATCTAGTACTAAATACCCTTCAAAATTGGAAATTTTACTGTACTTAGGCCCATACCTATTATTGCTTCTGATCTATTTACAACTGCCAATGATTTTTAGCTCCCAAACATTAGAATAATTTCTTATTTGACAAGAGCTCCATCCTCTCTTTCTGCCTGCAGTTCACTGGCAGCAAGCATGCCTCCTCTTCACTATAGCTCTGAGAAATCAGTCCCATTTAGGAGTGGGTTTTGTCAGTATTTCCAGAGGGTTTGGTTTTGCCTGCACACCTTGTGTAGCTCAGGAGAGTGTTGTGTTGGTAAGGCTGTGCTCTGGGCTAGTGCTGGCCTCCCTCCTTTGCCCTCCCTTTTGCTGGGAAGGAGAGAGGCCCTCTCCAGTCTGGGAGATGCTGCAGCAGAGTAAAAGTTCTCATTGCGTAGAACTAATGTAATAAGTGAGAATTTTCCACACAGTGGTTTTGGAAGACAGGTCACATTCTGAAAATGAACAGTTACAAATGCAGAACAGTTTTCTCAGGACTTTGTTTTTGTGTATGATGACGCTATATCCATGTCCTAGTGGTACGCTGTTCTTTCCAAATTATTTTGGCCCATCTTGTCATGAATAGGTGCTTTACAGAAGTGCTGTGAGCTGTAGACTGAGAAGGCAATAAGTGAATTAAAAATTGAACATGCATTTTGTGAAATTACTATTATGTCATGTCAAATTATTGCAATGTGTGACATCACATGATAAAAAGATGTTGGTAATGTAAAGCAAATTACTGCTCCACCGTGGTTTTGTTTGTGGCATGCATACAGTTTCCAGTGTAACTCCTCAGTCATGGTTCCCTTCAAAACACTGATTTTTATTGTTTTCTTTTAGAAATTAGGGTCTTCAGTAAAACTGCTTAGAGCAAAATGTTGGCAGGAGAGTAGAAGTATTAACAATAATCCAAAATCACTGTTATCAGTGATTCTGTTTTAAACAAACAATCAGTCAAACAAAAAACTTCTGCTACTGATTTTTGACCATGTAATGGAAATGCTGAGTGGTTTCAGAACACAAAGTCTGGGAACTGTCTGTTCCAGTTTTATTTTCTTTTCATTCAAAAATCTTATCCCTGGATCACAGAAGCATCACCTAAAATTCCTCATGATCTTACCATACCTAGGTAACTTCCTTATACCTGATGCAGTTTCCATCTCCCAGTCTCTGAGGGATAAATCCTACATCTGAGGGGAATCAGAGGAGAATATTTGGATTAAGAAACAAACTGCAAAGGTTTTAGTTGTAAACCAACTTATTTTTGTAATGCTGGTTCTTATACTGCAGCATTTTGAGCATTGTAATTTGGAGTCTGTGCTCTTTAGCTGTGGTATTTTTATGGGCCAGTGACTTTCCTATCTTCACTCCCAGAGAGGGAGAGTCTCCTCCTAACTTGTTCTTCTGAGCTTTGCTGCTCAGTTGTTTGAGATTTTATGTCTTTATTTATCACCAGTGTTATTCAATCATACAATTAATGTTGGGGTTTGAATAAACTTAAAAGAAGTAATGTTGTGGTGGCTAGGGAATATGATACAAATTTTCTTTATTAATTTCTTAGACCTGTCACTGTAAAAGAAGCACCACTGAAAGCCCTGATGAATGATGTTGGATGCTTCATTGCAACAGCAGTGCTTTTAAAGTATTGACTTCTGTGGCTCTTGTGGGGAAAAAAAAAAACAAACTACTTTGATATTCTAGAGAATCTGATAATTTTGATAACAAGATAGTCCTGAGTTTCCTTGCTGTTCTACCAGGGAAAGAACCAGACAGTAAGGCTTTGGAAGGTTGCAATACTGATTACACCACTAATATATTCTGGCTTTGTAATTTCCACCATGTGTAATCTCACATTGAAGTATATATTTTTATTTTAAAAGACAGATATGGAAGGCTGGTTTTGATTTTTTGTTTTTAGATTTATTTTGGGGTTTCTTTCACGCTTCTTGGTTCTGTGTTTTCCTTTGAAAACTCTTAGGAATACATCACCATATGAAAATGAATAGCATGTTTCACATTTTAGAGTGTTGAACGATAAAATTATGTGGTCCATGGCATGAAATTCTATGATGTAGAACTTTGAATGTTATAGAATTGCCTTGTAAATACCCCTTGAGTTGTATTTTGCAGAACTACTTACTTCATGTTCTAATAACATAATCTGTATCAAGATGCCTTTAAGCTTTGTAGTCTTCCTTATATATGACAGGGGTTTTTTCCTGTTATCCTTGGAGTAGAAAACATCATCCCCTGTGACACTTGGGTTTCCCTTATTGTGGTGTTTGGGAGTGAAGTTTGTTGTCCCCAGGAACAGAGAGCAGCTTTGCTCAACCCATTGATGAGAATGATTTGACCAAAATCCAGAGAGAGATGGAGGAGGTGAACAAGGAAGAGAGTTCACTGTCTCTTCCTGTTAAAGAGCTGGGTAGGACATTTAAAAAGACTCTCAGGGAACAGGGTCTGGACCAACAAATCCAACTACCTTGTCAACAGTGAGGCTGTACAAAGGCTTGTCACAGGATGTTGTGAATGCAACACACAGCTTTACATGGATTCAGTGGCAGTTCAGTGGTTGCTACTCAGATCACAGATACAGAAAACATGATCTTCAGCTGAATGAATATTAAAATCTGATCCTGGAATCACAGTGCTGCAAGGATAATTGGATCGTAATGCAGTTTGTGGTTTTAGGCAATAAAACTTTGATAGAATTTAATTGATGGAAATAATTTTATAAGTAATTCATCTTTTCTTCACTTGTCCAGATCAGATGAAGCTACAGATGACATGACCAAAGTCAAAACAATGCATGAACTGATGAGAAACAGCACTGAGAACGTTAGCTGCTTAGTTGCTGGAAATCCTAAGTGCAACTTCACTACCAAGAGACCCTGATGTTATGTGATCATTGAGCAGAGTTTGCAAGAATGGAAAACCAAAGGAAAACCAAAAGTAGCTGCATCTCATAAGCAAAAAATTTCAAGATTCAGCTGAATCAAGAAATTATTCCAGCCATGGGAGAAAATGCAAGTTTTTGGGAAAGTTTGATATATGCACATCCTACGTGTACCACCTGGAAGCAAGAGGCAGAGGGATCTATCTACCACCTAGCCAGTATTTTCTTTGTTGTGGGCTTCATGGGTGGAAGTGGATTCTTCGGGCTCCTCTACGTCTTCAGCTTGCTTGGACTGGGCTTTCTCTGCTCTTCTGTTTGGGCTTGGCTGGATGTGTGTGCTGCTGATATATTCTCCTGGAATTTTGTACTCTTCGCTATATGCTTCGTCCAGTTCATTTATGTTACCTACCAAGTCCGGAGTGTTGCCTTTGACAGAGAATTCCAGGAGCTCTACAGTGCTCTCTTCCAGCCTCTGGGAATTTCCTTGACTGTGTACAGGAAGATTGTCTTGTGCTGCGATGCAGAAGTGATTACCCTGGAGAAGGAGCATTGCTACGCCATGCAGGGCAAAACACCTATTGACAAACTGTCCTTGCTTGTGTCAGGCAGGTTGGTATTGCTTTGTTCAGGTTTGCTGCAAATATCTTTTATTTTCCTCTCCTTATTCTTACTGAAAAGGAAAAAAAAAAGGGAAAAGCCTGACTTGTGTATTGTTTGTTTATTTTCCAGTACAATAAATGAAATATTAATGCAAGTAATATAAATATTAATAGGTTAAATATGCTTTAGGATAATACTAGCATACCGTCTATGATAATACTAGCACAAAAACACTAAGCACAGACGCTGTAATAGCATAAAGAAAAGAATTTTAAGTCATTCTTTTCCAGGCTGCTGTATCATAGCATTTAACAGGTTAGGCAGATAAAGGGAATAAATGTGGATTTTCAGTGTTCAGGTTATGGCTTGCTGTCTATCTACTGTCTAGCTGATGAGCACAGCATCTGTCTTATTCTTCTTTACTAGTATCATCTGAAATGGGACAAAAAGTTAGTTACAAAACTAAATATACTGAGATAAGCTCTGTTTAATAGAGATCTTGACTTTTATATAGATTGTATTTGGTTGCTTTCAGGGGGGTGGGAGAAGGGTATTGATAAGGAAGAGAAAAAGACTTAAAAGCACCCTTTCATCACAAGAGGATGTAGTTGAGGTTTATCAAGACTTGCAGACCTGGGTCTACAGTTACTGTATACTGTGGCCCTGTCTTAGACCCTGAGGCAGTAAATCCACCTGCTTGTACTCCCTGCTTCCAGGAGAGCCTTCTGGCAGCTTTGCTGATGATTTCCTGGAGGGAAACAGCTTTTGTACTGTGTGCAGAGCAGGGTGCAGTCCCAGACCACCAGGAGGGTAGGCTGGACACCCAGAGGTGATGGACATGGACTGTCCTTGATGGGACACTTGGTGGGTGCTTTTTGATAGCCTGCTATAGCCGTAGGCAGCTTGACCCTCAGCTGATTTAGGGCTACTTTCAATGAACAATATGGATTGTGGGCAGTTTTCCTTGGTGACAGCCTGGTTCACAGCATTCTTGGGAGCTCTCTAGGAAGTAGCTCATGGAAGTTGCTTTTGGTCTTACCAAAGGAGAGATAGCCATCCTTCTACATCCCAGCCAGTTAGTGATCACCCAGAGTTCCTGCTGCCCTTCACCATGTGGTACAGGGCTGTTTGTGTGCCTTCAAATTCATATGTTATTTTAAAAGTAGCAAAGAAAGGAAATTTTTCTTCGGCATCTTAAGAAGGCCACAGTATTCACACAGAGATCCCATACGTCCAGGCTATTCTTCTGGCTCCAGACATAGTCCTGTGGCCATGTAATTCCTGTTAAACGTGGAGAGAGGCCTACCTCTCCATATGCAATGGGGCACTCCTGCTTCTCACTTCCAGTTTTTGCCACTTTGTTCTCTCTAAAATGTGTATTTGCCAAAACTAGAAGTAAATCCCATGGTTTTCAGGGGAAGCATGTAAATGCTGTTATGGGCATTGGTCTTTCACCTCTTCAGTGCATGATGGCCTTTTAATGGCACAGCTTGTGCATCACTGCACAGACCTACCACCGAGAGAATAACGTGGTTTGAATAAGGCCTGGAAAGATTTCCCTTTCAGTTGCATGATTGTCTTGTATTCTCTTTCAAGGGGCCTGAGCAAATTGGGTTCAAAAATATAATTAGGGTAATGTTGGCCATTGATTGCTTTTTCATACTTTCAAAGCTATGTTTAAATTCCTCAGACAGTAGAAATAGCACATTCTTGTAGTAGTCATCGCTGGTATACAGGTAGTGCTAACAAACTAACACATCTTATCTTGGTAGGATCAGAGTGACAGTTGATGGGGAGTTTCTGCATTATATTTTTCCTCTTCAATTTCTGGACTCTCCTGAATGGGATTCACTGAGGCCCACAGAAGAGGGAATTTTCCAGGTAAAAGTTAAGGGGTTGTTAAGGGGTTTCTTTCCTTTTTT
>VXAX01004277.1:124186-135859 GCA_013399835.1 Leptocoma aspasia | reverse complement strand
CCGCCCCCACCACCTCCAGCGAGGGTCCCCCCGGCGCAAGCCCGCGGGGGTTACAAACTGCAGCTCCTTCCTCGCACCCTCCTAGGAAGGAAAATTCTGCTGCAGCCATTCCTCAGAGTGGTGAAGGGAAATGGAAGGTGGCGAAGCAGAAGAGCAGAGAGACAAAAGCAGATGAAGCCAAATTTGACTGACAAGTGCCATTTATGTTAATTGGAGTAGGTTGACTTCTCTATCTCAAGCCAGCAGGTTGGCTTCTGCATTTTGACTGTGCAATATGTTTACTTTCTGTTGGTACTCCTGTTGATCTTCATCTCTTTCGTTTTGGAGGAGAACAAATCATAACAGTCTGAGGTCTTATTGCAATTGTGGTGGCCTCTGTGGTGGTGTGTTGTTTTGTTGGTTTTTTTTAGAGCAAGCCCATGGTATTTGTAATTATATTTTCCTCAAAAAATCTTGTCACAATGAAGTATAGTCAGAATAGTCAATGAAAACAAGTAAGTTGTCTTCAAAATATAGCAACTGGCTTATAATGTTCTTTTTTGTGCCATGTAAACGTTCTCTCAATTTACATGAATAATGTTGCAGAAAAAAGACTAAGGAACGATCGCATTGGGTTTGTTTCTTAAGGAAATGAAAGATTCTGAAATGCACAGCAAGATTGTTAAAAACCAAAACAAAACAACAAATTCTGTCCCATGAGTAATTGGTTTCTCTCCGACTGTCCTTAAGAGGTATTACGTGAAAACAAACGTAAGTGTCATTGCTGGCAATAGAAAAATAAAAGAGCTGTAACTGCTGCAAACACAACTTAGGGAAATGGTTGTGTAGCATTTCTGATAGAATGTGATGCCATAGGACCTGGTCTTCTGCAGTGTCAGTGCCCTTCATGACATGTACAATAAATAATGTTAGTCAATCTACTGCCAAACCATTGGAGTTTGTTGTATAATGTTCCTTTTAGCTATGTTTGTCGGGAAGAGACTAAAACAGCTGCAGCAATAAATACAATTTTTAACTGACGCTTTCTTGTTTAGCTTCCAGAGTCACTTTTCTGTGCCTATGAAATTCATGATTTAAAAGATATTCTCCCCCTAATTCTGTGGTGTTTTAATGACATAAGGGAGCCTCAGATCGCACTTCAGTAGGAGAGAGTTGGTTTCGACCCTCGAGGTCACTGTGCCTTTGAAGAGAAGTGTGCAAATGTCTGCTAACTCACCTTCCTGGTGCTCTGCCTGATGCCTGCCAGTAATCAAAAAGTAAGAAGCATTACTATTTTATGAGAATGGATTGATGTTTGATATGTCTGGAAGTAGATAATATTTTTAATATTTAAAAATTGCTGACTTGTTTGGTAGGATGACCTTTGTGTGCTTCTCTATGTGTGGGTATACATGTAGGTTTAGGTCTTGTGAGTTGTTTCTGGAGGACTTAAAATGATGATACAATCTTACACTTGAAGTATAATCATGCAGTATGTATAAAAAAGCTATTAGGAGTGATGTGAAGCACTACCTGTTTGAAGGACATTTAGTGTACAGCAGATAAGACTGTACAAGTTTTGCTTTCAGCTTTAAGTTGCTTCTTCAGAGAGGAAAACCAGCCAAACATAAATCCCCCAAATCATTCTCATAACCCTTCTATGCAGTGTATTCTGCATGTACTGCTTAATGCATGAGGTCCCTGAGTCACAGAGCTACTTTGTCTTGGCCAAAAGAGAATTGGAAAAAAATGCAAACAGTTCACTGATGGCTTTTAAAGACCTGTTCAGATGATAACTAAGGCACAAAGTGCCAGAGGCTGGCAGCATATAGTAAGGATGTATATATGTGTGCCAGTCTACAAATATAAAAATATTTTAAATGCATAAAAGAGATCTTATTCTAGACTTAGGTGTAATATAAATAATTTACTAATGTTCTCCTTGGTTTTCTTGAATATTTGGGTTTGGCCTATTTATTCAAGAAAACTTGTCTTTACTAAATTCTGACCCTACTGAAGTTAATTAGCTTGATCATCTTCACCTTAAAATAAGACCAAGGAGTCTTACTCACCCAATTTCTATATCAAATTTATATATTCTATTTAAGCTATAGCATACTGCTTAGAAAAATACTGGGGAATTATGGGTGCTTCATGACATACTTTGATAATTTTTTCTTTTTTGTGACTGTTGTATGCCTTGGTTTCTGTCACACGCTTTCCAAACACAATCCTCTGTGATGCTTTTCTCTGCTGGGATTGGTTACTGTCAGAAGTCTCTACCAGGACATGTCTGAGTCAATATCTGAACATACTCTTAGCTAATCTTGTTTAGGTGTTGCTACTGTGCTTTCTGGGCTTTGAGTCATTTTTTTAAAAAATTGTTTCTGGTTTCCAGCATCTGTTTGAGACATGACTAGCAGAACATTTCAGCTGTAAAATAGATATCTACAATAATATAATTACACACAAAAGGGCTGGAAGCAAGACAAAAGTCCTCTCTACCTCTGTTTTTATTTTAATCTGGACAGTACTTCTAAAACATGCAGTGAAATACGCTCTGGTACACGACTCATATACCAGTGCTTTGGGAGGGCTGTATAATCTACCTAAATGAAGACATACTCAGAATGATGACAGCAAAATTAGACACGTTTTGTAAGATCATAAACACCCAGTCATCAGAGAGTTGGAGTCGCTCAGCCTGGAGAAGAGAAGGCTCCAGGGGACATTATATTGCAGCCTTTCAGGCCCCCTTAAACGGGCCTGCACGAAAGATGAGGACAGACTTTTTATAGCAGGGTCTCTTGTGATAGGGCAAGGGGTAATGGCTTTAAATTCAAGGATATATTTAGATATAAGGAGGAATTTTGTTATTATGAGTGTGATGAAACACTGAAACAGGCTGTCAAGAGAGGTGGTGGATGCCTGGTCCTTGGGAACATTCAAATTGGATGGAGCTCTGGCCAACTTGATCTATGTGAAGATATCCCCACCTATTCAAGGGGATTGGGCTAGATAGCCTTTAAAGGTCCCTTCCAACCCAGACCATTCTATGATTATTTATAGGTTAATAAACATTTGGAGCTAGATGAAGTTCTGACTTGATCATCATCCAATTTATGCCTGTGTTACAGCTCAGAAATAACTGAATTAGTGAGGTGATCAGATTCCTTCATAATTGATTTAAACAAGTGGATACTTGAGTCCATGCTGCTGTCAATGAGTCCTTTTCTTGATCCTGCAGTGATTCCCCTTTACTCACATTTTACTTTTTACCAGTTCCATAACCTTCTGTAGAGTTATGTCTACATTTATATGCTGCTATAGGTAAGAGTGGCAGAATCTGTGCACGTGATGATGTGGTCATTCATCAGTTGATTTTCCTAAGTTTGTATAATTATATGGACATCATGTTGGAATTGCCCTCACAGCCTGCAGAAGGGTTCAAATTTGCTGCATAAGGTAAGAAACTGTATGGCCTAGGACAGTCCAAAACAGGGGGAGAAGGAGTAGAGGAAGAGAGAACTAAATTTCATACAAATTTTATCCACGAGAGGTTTATTTCCAACTGGACTTCTGGAAAATTAATTTGTTTGGTGCAGCAATATGTAGTGAGAGCTTCAAAGCAAGTCTTGCCTACTTTAGGAGCATGGGACTGACCTAGCAATTCTTTCATTACGTAGTTTTTTTTTAAACTACTAATAGTGTAAGTACAGGTAACAGGTTCCATCATGCAACTCCACTCAAAACTACAGAAACTATGGAATAACCAGAGAGGATACATCCCAGTGTACTGTTGTAGCTAATACACTATGCAAGGCAAATTTTAAGTGCTCAAAGAAACAGGTCATTTTATTCAGTTGGCTGTGATAACAGAGGCTGGGCTGTGTGGCTGAGGAGGGCCATCCAGGATCTCTGTTTTCAGGAACTATTTTCCTTGCAACAAAGCAAGTTATACATATAGAGATATGACCTCCCCTAGGATTAAACTGGGGAAGCTGAATACATGCTTGGATGATACTGCACAGATTTGCATACCACAAAAAAGACATCTGCTTATAGTAATTAAATAATATGTTGATGCTACATTTTCAGGGGAAAAAAGTGCTCTACAGATTTTTCTTATTGTGAATGATAAGTAGAAGACATACTTGGTCTCAATGTACGTGAAAAATTAAAACAAAATATTGTGTTGCTCATATGAACTGATATTGCAAACCATGTGTTAAAAGTGAAACAAATCTGCAGCTCTTTATGTAGGAGAAAACTATTTGGATAGGAAAGAAAAAAATTAATATCTATTTGTTGAATTCAGACATGATCAGATTAATATTTTTCTTTCTATCCCTGTAATAATTGAATGCATATTTTCCTCCCTAGCTGTTACTGCATAACAGATTTTTTTACTATACAACAAAATAAATACCATATTAAACTGATTTGTTAATCCCTCCTGAAAATGCTTACCTTATTTACATTAATATGCATTAAAATATAATAGGTTCAGGGCTCCTAAGGAAAAAAACCCTTTCCTTCTGTTTGTCTAATTCAGATTAGCTTTCCTTTCTTTTAGATTTTTTATCCCATCACTTTCTGCTTGCTGTAATTCCGCTTCTGTGGGAATCAAAAGCTGTATTGAACTTGACATGTAAATCAAGCCACCTCATGCTGATGAATCAAACTATGTAGGTGGAGCTTCATCAGCAGGAGTGTGTAGGAGAAAGGCAGCACAAGCATGTCATCACTTAGCTCTAGATTTGGGGTCGTGTCCCAAACCATGGCTAGCAATGCCCCCCTAGAGGGTCACTTGGCAGAGGGTTCTGCCAGCAAAGGGTTTGGACTCAAACCATCTTTCTGCAAGCAACAAATGTTGTTAAACCTTACTCTGGAGTGGGGAAAAAAAAAAAGATGGGACTTTGCCAAAACCTTGTGAGAGCAGAAGGATTTTATAGCAGTTACTCTTCTGCTGTGGATTCACAGGCAAGTTTTTTTGAGTTGTCAGTTGAACTGCAGCTCCTAATTTGAGGGATCGGTGTTGTATTGTAGGAACAGGACTATTTCACTACCTGAGTGGGGTTTTGAAGACAAATGGTGATAAAAGATAAGATTACCAAGAACTAAGACATCAAAGTCATAGGTGTCTTTGTTCTGCAATAAAATAATGGTGATAAATTACTATTCCAGCAGTGAATCCCATACTTTTCATTGTGTGCACTAGTAACTCTCCACCTAAACTTGTCTAAATCTGGGGGATATGTTAATTTTCTGGGAGTAAAAGGGACATTAGGCCAAGAAAGACACTGAGGCAGAAATCCCATTTAATGGGTAAATGCTCTAACCACATAATTGTATAGAAGTGGGCAGCACCATCCCTTTCTATAGAAACTGCAAGTCACAGGCAAGCATTAAAGCATCTCAGATCTGTGAAAGGAGGTGAGCAGGTTCCTGTCCCCAGGATTCCGTGGGATGATCCTAAGCAGCCTGCAGGAGTCTGGTCTCAGTAGGGATGAAGCACACATATCTCTTTAATATTTCCCATGTATGAGTTTTAGGAAGAGTGCAGGACAATCTAGATAGCCAATGCTGTGCTTGGACTTTCTGTGTCCAACTGTAGGACATGGCTACAAGGGTGGGAGTGATGCCTCAGGTTTTCGCTTTTATATTTTTCAGATTCTGTACTGCTTTAGTGTGTAGCTCTGAGCTTCATATTAAGGGATAGTAATCTCTCTTCACAGAGTAGGCAGACAAAACAATTCCTTCTCTAGCTGGGGACCAAGGACAAATGATCCAGATCTCAGCATAAACAACGGTGGACTGAAAAGAGAAAAACAAGAAGGATGGGACTTCATGGGCTAAAGCCATAACTGGACAATTAACTCCAATATGAAAATGGACCAGAACTTATAAAAGTGTGAGACCCCGTGACCAGTTGTCCATTTTGTGACCATTTTGGGTTCATCTTGGGTGTAGCCTGGGCTGGGCTCTTGTGCTGCCCAAGGTGGATCCATTGAGGCCTTTGAATAAATACCTACTTTATCCTTTAACTCCGTCTAGCCTCTGTTCTAGGTCAGCCTTCACAAGGCATCAGGATACTGGCAGGCAAGATTTGGAATGAGTTTAAAACACATTAGGTATGACCCTGTGTCTTCCCATATGTGCTGTCTTAGACTGGGTACATGAAAAACAACTTAATCCATAACAAAAGTGAGGCAAGCCTGTTCAAGGATGGGTATCAGCAGTTCCTATAAAATAGCTGTTGTGCTGGAATTCCTTGCTGTGCTTTGGTCATCTGACTCTCTCACATTGAAATCTTTAAAGCTTTTATGGAATCTAGCTGTAGCAGCTATTCTATTTTACTAAGAGATAAAATATCTTGAATACTTATTTTGAATATGGAGCAAAACTGTCCTGTTTTCATTTACAGAAAAGTGGGGTCCTCTCAAATTATACTTTCAAGCAGATCTCACTAGTGAGGGGAATGAATGCTTCTTAAAAACAGGCAGATAGCAAGCACTCTGCCCTATTTATCACTGGGTCTCCATTTTATTGTTTGGTTACAGCTTTACAGAAATATACTGTTCTTACAGGAAATATGTTCATTATTTAAAGAATTAATGAGTAAGTATTAGTAGAAAAAATTACAAGAAATACTGATACATAAAACATTTTTACACTGGTTTTGATTTTACAAACTATTAGTATCTTTTCGTTAACTATATTGGTTGCCATTTTAGTTCTGAAAGTACTTTTTACAGTGGTCTATGTACTTCAGCTACATGCAAAAGCAATAATCACATATATATGTATGTTTATTGCAGTCTGTATCCCTGCTTTTAGCCCTACATAATAGGGTTTTTTTAGTTGTTTTTTTTTTCTTTACAGAACAAAGAAGTATAATAAACATAATTCAGAAGACTGGTCCTATTTATTCATTGAAATTAGAAGAAAATACTTTTTTTTTTTTTTTAATTCTGTGTTTGCCTTTACTCTTAAAGATACCAAGGAGCAGTTGTGGCACGTTCTAACTCAGCACACATGTTGACAGTCCTTTACAATATGCACAGTTTATTAAATTTTAAAAAGTTATCTCTTTCCATTTCAAAGTTCTTCTGAGCTAATATATTTACCTTTTCTTTCTCCTCACTGTGGAGTATCTTCACTATCAAATCATGTATGCTATCTCTGTGACTTGTTAAGGTAATTCCTTAGATTCATGTTCAGCCTCCTTCTTTTTTGTCCACCTTCATCAAGTTTTTAAGTTAGTTTTTTTGATTTTATTTTTCAGTTCTGTCTGTCTGTCTGGAGATGGTAAGCACTTGTTATTTCATTCCTTTTTATATCTTTACATAAAATTCTAAATCCTTATAAATAATTTTTAAAATTCCTAGAAAATGGTTGATAGTGATGCAAATATGCAACACCCTGGAGGTTCAATCCTAGCCTTTGCTTCTCAAAAACAGCCACGGTAAATATTAAAATGAACAGCATAGAAAAGGATTAATACTGCAGCAAAACATTAATTGTCACTGTACCAACACCCAAAAGCATGCATACATTTGTACTCAGACGATATCTGCAATTCCTTTGGTCTATACAAACAGTCACACAGACTCACACACATTCGTAGGGATCTCTGCAGAGACAGTGTTGAGAGCTGGAGCTGAAATGCATTTACTTCAGGATTAGCACAGACATCTCTCCACGATTGTTTTGAACTTTATTTGTGCATGGAAGTTGTCCAAAAAGGGAACAGAAAAATCACAGTCAGTTCACCCAGTGCTGCCAAATCCACTGTAGTGGGGACCACTAAAAATGAGCTGTCCCCCAGGGAAGGGACAGATGCAATGCAAAAGCATGGCTCTATTACTTGTCTTCCAATTTTGTGTGAAGTAAGAGCTGCCTCCACGTTAACAGAGAGCAATGTGTCGATAACTATTTGAGTTCCAGGCAAGCAATGTGGTCAGGCTCCATATCTGGTATTCCTCTATTTGCAGAAAGAAGTAAACCCCCTGGGCCAGGTTCCCATTATTTCCCAATGCCATTAGGGAGCTGCCCTGGCAGGGCAGTGACAAGCGTGCCATGGCTCTGTTTTAGGAAATCCAAAGAGTTTTATATCATCTCTCCTATTTTTTTGGGGGAATCATGTGATTTAGGTAGAGCTAGAGCAAGCATAGCAGGCCCTTCTATGAAGTCCCAGAAAAATCACTTGCAAGCACTTCATAGAAATTGTTCACTGAGCAATTTCAAATAATGAACATACAAAATAAAGTGTCAGCAGGGAGCTGCTCGTGCATAATTTGGGAACAGGGATAATTGTTTGGTGTGATTGAATAAATTGTTTACTGCACACGGTTTAGATAACTTTAATGGCAAAAAATTTTACTCTGTCCTTATACCTCAGGATCATGTACCCTTTAGATAAACATCTGCGTCAACCATCTGTTAACTTTGAATACTTTGACTGATTATTTTAGAAAAAAAGTTGGCTCCTGGCTCTAAGCTGGCAACAATCAGTTACTATACTATTAGTCAGATACCTGGAAGCCCTGGGATGTGGTGTTTTATATCTTGAATTCAAACAAAAAGATAGCCCTCCTTGTATTAACATGAGACACCCTTCCTACATGTCTTGCATTGGAAGAATTGCCTGACTATACATCAGAAAGTATCTGTCAGAGGGCCTGAGGTAAACATGCACTGAATACAGATACTCCTGTTAAATAAACCTCCAGAATGCTAAAGGGCTGGGAGAGAATTTGTCATTCACAATCTCTTCCATACAAACTTCCTTCCAATAAAACATAATTCTTGAGGATGCTTTCAGGCAAAACCCATATAAATAAATTTTCTGTGGAAAATCTGTGTGATTTTTCAGTTGTACGGCACAAAATTTCAGCAAGTGGGATGGGATTTGCTAGTGTATTTTGTCCCACTCCAGACAGTTGTCAAATACACATAGGATGAATTGCTTTCTAAAGGAGCCCACTTACAGAGCCTATGGAGGGAATTTAAAAGATTAGTTTAGAGTAGATGCTGAGTACGCTTCCTGAAACTATAAATGGAAACATTTCATAGATCTTGCCATTGTCTGAAAATAGCCCTGTCAGCCTGGCACATCTGGGATCCTGAATACAAAGCATTTGTTCTCTTTAGTGAAAACTTTGCCTAAAAAAGGCTGTGACATTGAGCTCTCATTTGGAAGAGGCACAGTGCCTGCAGTTTCACGAAAAGTTTCTTCCTCATCTGCTTAATAAAGTTTTCCTTTAAGTTTAGCTAAGCTAAACTGAGAGACAGGAGAGGGAGGTTCAGGTCTCAGCTGTGCCTCTGAACTCCTGCCTGTCCTTTTCTGAGGTCCAACACCCTCCTGCATTATCAGCAGGATGATATTTTCCCTGGACTACAGAAGAAAAGGCAGGCACCAAGAGGTTAAAGTATACTGTTGAGGGTCACAAAGCTGGTTACTCGAGATAAGGAACAAGACTGAGCAATTTGCAACACCCATGTGACATTTTCTACTGTGGACTATTATTACTGTGAAAAATAACTGTACAATTGGGGAAAGTACTTAAGCTATCAAGAATCTAACAGCAGAAAAAAGAGAAGAAGCCTGCATCAATGGACAGCTATAACACCATTAGACCTGTCTTTGCTAACGAAATGCATCAATTCAACACAAATCTCCAAAAATCGATCTGTCTGTCCAAAGCCAATTCCTCATTCTGTGTAAATGCAAACAGCTTTTATTTCTTGCCTCTGTCAGATTAGTTTCTATTAGCAGACTTCAAAGAACCTGCAGCTTGTTGACAAAGACAGGTTAAAGCAGTCTTCATAGTGATTTAGCAGTAGGACTTTAATTTAATTAAATCAGCCCACTCTCCTACAGCACATGAGACCTTCTTTCAAGGGAATAAATTCTACTTAGGACTTTTTACTTAGAGAATGTTTGTTATCTGTATACGTAATGTTATCTAATATTATCTGTAAAACTAAAGGCCAACAATCTACTCTATCAAATTAATGCCGGTGATTCTCTTAGAGAAAGTTTTTCTTCTGTGCACAGGTGCACACCACAGCCCAAGACTAGAGTGTGTCAGAGCCCTGTCTATGTGCTCCACCTGCTTATGGTCCTCCTGGAGAGACAGGATATAGGGACATCTCTCAGATCCTCTCTAATTTCCCTCTTCCTCCTGATGGCTGTACTGGTAGATACCACCCACTCCATGTAGTCTTGGTTTTTACTGCCCTGCTGCAGGGGGGAAATGGCATTTAATCATGAATATACTGAAATGTGAAGATCCCAAGAGACTAGCCACAGTCAGGACAAAGCTCTACACTGTCACATGGCTGCAAATAATATTATTAGCTCGTTGCCAAGCTTTTCTAACAAAATTTTTGTTTTTTTTTTTGCATTGGGCTAAGCACATGCTGTTTACCACCAAGGCTTCCCCCAAAATTAGAGAAGACTTAGAGGGTAATAAGAGAGGTACAAACACTTTATAGAAGACACAGCCAGTAGAACAAACTGTGCTTCTCCAACACATAATGTTCAGTAACATGCTAGAAAATGCTTACACGTCAGTTTGGATTGGGGTTGGAACTCTCTGACGGGCTGCTTTGTGCAGCTTTTGGAAGCTACTTGGCTTTGCTCCAGCAAGCGTAGCTGAATTCTATCAATCTCAAACACGTGCTAGATGCTATCACTCATGACCATTCCTGTAGCCGTGCTTTCCTGACTCGTTCTTCCTACCCTTTTTCCAGCTCACTTACTCTGCATGTCTCAGGAAAGAGAAGGTACGTCCATAAAAAGGGCCAGTTGGAGGAAACATTGTGCAAAATCAAGTTCTTCATAATTATTTCATAATACATTTTTGAAAATCAAATCTTAAACGAGGCAGCAGGATTCACAAAACCTTTGCTCACATGGCACACATTCCTGAAGAGATCCTGATCTCTTGTCCAAGGTGCAAAACCGAGAATAACTGTGACAGAGGCAGGGCATCCTCTGACACATGTTGATGTGTATGTGTATAAATTGTTACTTCAAAACCAAGTTGGGATTCTGTATGCTTTCCAAAAATATTTAAGAATGATGCTGACCATATGCTCTTGGCTGCTGAAAACCCCACTTTGTAGCTAGCTCATCAGAATGTATTGAAAGGGCTTTCCTGCCTTGGTAGTCCTCATTTACCACTGACAGTCAGGTTTTGAGATGGGCTGGAATGCCTTTCATCACTGAATGCTACTCGTCAGCCTCCTGGGGATGAAGGCACGCTCGGCGACTGCATCGCCTGTCCTGTAAGGCTGGTAATGTCGGCGGGGGCTGGACAGGACACGGGCAGAGCCGATGCCAACATGCGGGGACAGAAACGTCCCGCTTTGGAAGCACGCCGTTTCTGGGAGCTGTCAAACTGCCACGCGAGCAAACTTGGTGACATTTCTTAAACATCGCGCTCGTGACCAAGCAACCACAGCAGGTGCCGAGTTGAGAAGAGCGGTTTTATAAAGGCTGTTGAGCCTCCTTGGCCCTACACCATGTAGGGGCAATACTCCTTGCCCCAGGTTTAGGGGAGAATTCAGCTCTTCCAATTTTAACCACCCAACAGCCCGGGCGCGGGGCTCTGGCTGCGCGGCGCGGCCGCCCCTCTGCGCGGTGGCTCTCCCCGCCTGTTTCAGGCGCCTCTGTTGAGCGCT